>OOFC01022826.1:0-16046 GCA_900323345.1 Pseudochromis fuscus
GGTGGCATCCTGCTCCCAGTGCAGACGGCTCCTCGGATGGTGTTTCCTCACCTGGTTCATCTGTACTCAGCCTCATGTTTACTATGTTTATTTATTTTTTACGGTGTGTATGTTGAGTAGGTGTGTGTTTGTGTCTGTGTGTGTGAGTGTGGGGAAGTGGGAGAGGGAGTTGAACTTGCATGATATTTGTCTGGGTGGTTGTTGATCGGGTGGTCGGGTGGGCACAAGGGTATGTTTTGTTTGTCTTGTTTTTAACCTGTAAAGCACTTTGCGATGCATTTCTTTGTATGAAAAGCGCTTTATGAATAAAATTTGATTGATTGATTGATATCTCATTTGGGCGGCTGTGGCTCAGGTGGTAGAGCCTGTGAATCATAAGGTTGTGGGTTCGATCCCCAGCTCCTCCTGTCCACATATCAAAGTGTCCTTGGGCAAAACACTGAACCCTAAGTTGCTCCCAATGGTGGCTAGCGCCTGGCATGGCAGCTCGGGAGCCATTGGTGTGTGTGTGTGTGTGAATGTGTGAATGAGTTGCCTTGTAAAGCGCTTTGGGACCTAGCTAAGGTCATGAAAGCGCTATATAAATGTACTCCATTTACCATTTCAATATACAAATCTAGCAGCAGCATTTACATTTACATAAAAAAATTGTCATTTAACATAGCATATAGGTTGCTTGCTCAAATAATGATATTCAGTGGATTTAACAGTGGCATTTCCATTACCATTCATTTACTGTGGACCATGTTTTCTGTGCAACTTATTGTACTTGATGCAGAACCGTCACCTTTCAATTCACAACAGTAGAAAAAATAAATAAATACAGCTTTGCGGCACTGTTTTCTTCATCGACAGAAGTCATTTATGTGGCGTAGGGTTTGTGTCAGAACTATTCATACCTAAGGCTTAGGTATTAATAGAGTATTTATTTACAGAGCTCAATAAACATAATTGGCATGTACAATTACGTTAAGCCTCGGTATGCTGCCACCTTCCCCAGCAGTGGGAGCAGGATCACCGTGGGAAACATGAAGACTTGTTACCTCATGTGTAAAGCTGAAACGAATACACTAAACACCTGCGCCCACATTATGTCTGTTTTCTCCTTTGTTTAATTGAGCAGGTCACTTAATAACGACGTTTTTCTAGCCGGGGCTCATCAGGATGCCAGAAGCCTATTAGGTATGAGGAGAGACAGACCCTGTGAGACATGGGGAGATCTGATGTCTTTAAATGCAATGCAAATGAGCAACAGAGAACGGGGGAGTGGACTTCGTAGGAGAAGTCTGAAATGTAATAAAGCAGAAAGTGAGAGGTTGTGGAGACCATTGATTCAATTTAATGTTACTTTCAAATACATTTACTGTATAACATGCTTGAAATGTTGCTAATGACAGAGAAAGAAGTGTCATTAAATGCTTGACAGACTTTTTGTCCAATCAGAGCTCAGGAATCTGTAGCTTTGTGAAGTAGTTTCTCTTTGCTGAAGCAAAACTAAAACATGCTGTTTTGAAGTGGATGTTAAAAATCTCATTTACAGACCTTTCCCTCTAAAAACAAGATTAGTTACAAGATTAGCCAATAACAGTGTGTTGTGTCACTAGCTTAGCTTCCTATTAGCAATGTTGAAAGGTCTGATTGGCTGATAGTGACATAAGTACACAAGGCAACTCATTTCTTGTGGCAAGTACTAACTTGCGTATTGCTAAAATACCAATACCAGTATTTTTCAACGCTGTTAGACACGACACACCCGAAAGTGACTTCACACCGACCAATCCCATAATCTGTTGTGGTGTTGCCTAACTCTGTCTGTACCACCGTATGTCTGACTTCACAAATTAATTATTGTAGAAAACAAAACAAAACAAAAGATCAGTAATTTTATCACTTAAGAATATTGATATATATATGCATGTTATACAGTAAATGTATTTGATATATATATATATACTGATGCAATGCATCTACGCAGGTGTTATTGGTGCGTCATGCACAGCAGGTGGTGCACTTGAAGGTCAAATTTATGCTCATTTAGAGAGAAGATAATAAAAATACACCCTATTCTTTTGGCATAATACCAGCAAGCAGATGCACGGTATTTCAGCTTATGCCTGATGGTGTCTTTCATGCTTTAATTCTATTTTTCAAATGGGATTCAAAGCTGAACCAAATGCTCTGACTCAGAAGGAAGGGCTCATTTGCCAGACAGTGAACCCCGCAGTCTGGTGACATCGCTTCCTGCCATTTGGCCAGTGAATAGCTTCAGTCCTGGGCATGGAGTCACCACCCTGTCTTCAGCGACAGCACCGATGAGCTCATCCGGTTGGCAGAGGGCACAGCCTCCTATCCCATGCCCTCCTTTGACCTTCGTTTTGTTGGTTGTTACAGCGCCGAGTTCTGTGGAGATGTCACAGTATATAAACGCTCAATCTCAATGTTCTTTAGGTTTGAAATTGTAAGGCTGACATGCTGCTGAGTAAACTAATACTTGATTTCTCTGTCAGTGGTTTTGGTTCTGAGAAATATAGCTGTCCTCCAGTGGCTGTCATTTTATTTGTTAGTCAGTCAATGATGACCAGGGTCTGAAAAATGTGCTTAAGTAATTGTAATGCTTGGGCAGATGTACACACAAACACTGACTTCTAATGTTCTCTCTTACGTTCTCACCAGGACTTTACCTGAAGTTGTTTGTGGTATGAAACGCACAATAGTAACATGTCCTTGTGTTCTTCATCCAGGTAATGCCGAGCCAAAAAACCAATCCTGGAGATGCCGAAGAGAAGAGATATTCTTGCCATCGTGTTGATCGTGTTACCCTGGACTCTGCTCATCACTGTTTGGCACCAAAGCGCTATAGCTCCACTCCTCGCCATCCGCAAGGGTACGCAGTACACTGCACTCCACCGGCAATATCAAACTTGAAGTGGGTGCTCGAACCTAACACTAGCACTTCAGGTTTAGACAACAGGTCGTTGGTGTAGAGGCACTCACTAGCCATGACCATCAGCTTCATCGGAGCTCAATAACACTTGTCCAGTCATTGCAGACCTCATTAGGGTGGATTGTTTATGTACATGATTAAGACTTAAAAGTTAACATCGCAGATCCGCTCTCTTAAATCTGAGAGGTTTTTTTATTCATATATTCAGTATGTCAGGTGAGCAATCCACTTTTTTTCTATGCTAATATTAACTTACCCAATGCAGTATGTTACAAAACTATGTTCTTTCACAGCTCATCCACTCACATACATTGGCATATCCATCCACACAGTCAAACACTCATTCTTATTCAGCATTAATAATATCACAGTTTGCAAATCAGCAGTTTGAAATAATAAATGCATCTCTTCGATTAGTTTAAAGGAATATTTTTGCATCAATGTGTAGGATCATGTTTGCACACCACCAGTCTGAGTCATTAGTAGAGGAGTCTCCCGATCATCTCAGGAGGCCACAAACCAACAGTGTAAAATGTCAAGAATGCTGCAGTGTAAATACATCCGAATTAGTGTGACAGCAAATCAATAGAGCCGTTTGCTCTCTTCTTATAATGTCATGAATGCACATACAGGGGTTAACAAACAAAACAGGTTTATTCAAATGACTCTGGGAGTCTGTAGTGAAGATAATATCCCCATTATTTGAAGCAATTTGTGTTTGCAGGTTATCTAAACACTTACAGTGGCTGATTAGCTGCATTTTCTATCATTAAAAAACATATTACTTTTCCCTTGCTAAATATCAGCCTAGTCTTTTTATTGTCTCATGGGACACACTGGAGACACAATAAAGTGTTTGAAAAAAATAAAAAAATCTTTAGCCTGTGCTATCTGACCAGACTCTGCCCACAGGCTTCCTTTTGTGTGCTCCTAAAAGAGAAGCTAGAGGTTTTTTGGCAGCGTTCTCCCTGGCAGCCTCTGCTGAACATCTGGCCATCAACAGATTGCGTTAATCTATGTGCTGCAGAAAAATCCTCTTTATGTCGGAGGTGCGAATGTAGCTCGGGCAGAACACTGACAAAAAATAGTCATTAGCTGTGGCACAATGAAAAGAAATTAACAACCTTAATGATCCTATAATCATATTCTGTCCATCACGACCAAGTCATTCAGCCCAAAATACCACAAGGAGTCAGCCCTACATGCAACAGCTGATCGATTCCCTGCTGTTTACATACAAGTCATGTTTTTAGAAGTGAGCTTCACCTGACTTTGCACAGTCACGTTGTAGCTTCCTGCAGGTTCATCACATCCCTTTTTCTGACCACACTCAACCACATCCATCAGTGATGTTAGACGGTGGTGAATCACCGCTTCTCCAGTTTGCTCTCGAGTTACGTGCCCTAAAACCCACACAAGGCTTCTTATAGAGAGTTTTCACAAGAACCCTTCAGACAATACATAATCACATACATACAGTCTGTGGCTTTGTCTTCACGGGTCATGCAGCGTAAACAACAGAATACCAACAACAGCTACAAGAGCACGTTAAGAAATAAATATTGTAGTCAAAACCCTTCCAGATTTTGAATGAAGTAGGACATTTTTTTATGCAATTGTATACATTTGGATGCCCCATATTCAGTAAAATATGGTAACTCATGGGTGTGTTCAGGAGAGAGTCATAGTGTGGCATTAAAAGAAGGGGGAAAGGCAGAGCATGAGGGAGTCTGTGGTGGAGTCTGGACATAAAAAGAGTCAACTGGATCCTTAAACCCGCACTTTTTTTTTTCTTTCAAAAGAAAAGCCCAAAGGCAACACTGGGGGAAACGCAGGGCTCATCTCTCCCCTCCCCCGTCTTACGCTGTCTCTCTGTCCATCAGCTGTGTTATCCTCTCACGGTGCCTGCTTTCACTTTTTGCAGCCTGTCACCACCTAGTAAAAGAGATCTTTATCATTCCAGAGAGGCTTGCAGTCCGCCACCACCGGCTCTCAGGTACACTTTACCCCCATTGGGTTTAAGTCACCTGAGGCAAATATACAAAGGGCAGCTCAAGGTTGCACTAATGCCTTACATGTCTTCTTATCCCCGTATCTGCAGATGATGGTGTCGAAGGCAAGAGGGAGGCGGGCGGCCAGGCGCAGGACTCCAAAGAATACTGTGCCTCAGATAAGGACATTGTGGAGGTGGTGAGGACAGAGTATGTGTACACGCGGCCTCCGCCCTGGTCCGACGTGCTGCCCACAATCCACATCATCACTCCCACATATAGTCGACCCGTGCAGAAGGCAGAGCTGACACGGCTAGCGAACACCTTCCTCCATGTCCCCAACCTGCACTGGATCCTGGTGGAGGACTCGCAAAGGAGGACAACTCTTGTGACGCGACTCCTTCGAGAAACGGGGCTAAACTACACTCACCTCAATGTGGAGACGCCCAGGAACTATAAGCTGCGGGGCGACACTCGGGACCCCAGGATCCCCAGAGGTACAATGCAGAGGAATCTGGCTCTGCGGTGGCTTAGGGAGACCTTCAACGCCAACAGCAGCCAAGCTGGGATTGTCTACTTTGCTGACGATGACAACACGTACAGCTTGGAGCTGTTTGAGGAGGTTAGTGCTGGTATACAATGTCATTGCTGCTGCACTAGTGGTGTTCATTTCACACATTATTACACATGACAATTAGTATAACATAAGAAAGATTTCATGTTTCAATATGAAATATATCATATTGGAAAAGAAAATAATCTCACAAACATAACTCATAAAAATTATGAAAAAATTGTTGGATAAAATATGTCTTTCTGCTGACATCTAGGGGCCATCGTTGGAACATACAACACAGACAAACAAACTTATTTCATAGAAAATATTTGCTGACAAATCTGGGTCCACAATTTCACATCCTGATTTCGATTAAATGTTGCCACAGGACTCCAAGGAAAAAACTTGAGGGTGTAACGATTACTCGACTGAAATCGATAATGAAAAATGTTGCCAAGAATTTATTTGTCAGCTAATGTCACCAGACGTGTTTTTCAGTGGAGTGAGGCATCTCCCTTTCTTCCTATCTCTGCTGAGAGTTGCAGTTAAACCAGCAGCAAAATTTATTAAAAAATATCTTTTTTAATATTTGTTGTTCTTAGGTTTAATTAGCACATAATTGAAACACGAACAGCGGTTTTATTTTTTTAACATCAGTGACGTAGTTTTATCTTTTACCAACAGCAAGGTACAACAGGTAGTGCAACTTTTTATCACATAGTCTGATCACAGTCTGATACCGCTACGGTAAATCAAACGTTAGTGCAATCACAATATACGCCCCCTAACTACGGCAGTCATAATTAACCAATATTGATCCTAATATAAGGCGCATCAAATTATAAGGCGCACTGTTGGTTTTTGAGAAAATTAAAGGCTTTTGGGTGCACCTTATAGTGCGGAAAATACGGTAATCAATAGTTACAGCCCTACAAAAATATGTAGCTTTCAAAATAAAGTTTCATGTACAAATGGTGGTTTAGTTGTGTCTTCATAAAATCTTTCTGAAGGCTGTGCTGTGGTGAGTTTGTTTAAGCTGCTTCTTACTGTGACCTCAGCCTGACCTCTAAACTATCCCCATACTGTATACATAACCATCTAACTGCTTAGACCTAAACATACCGTAACATTAATCAATTATTAACCAATATGTTTCCAGCTCTCAGCCTCAACCTTTCAAACTGTCCATTTGAGTTTCAGAAAAATTAAAGAGGTGCAGAGGTGAAGGTGGCTCAGCTAACAGAGGAATGACTGATCCAAAAATCTGTGAATCAATAGTAATTTATTATGAATGTTCTATGTGATGCATTAAAATTTAACTAACTTCACCTTCAAGTAGTCGTGTGAGCAAAATAAATATTTTTCTCAAGGTTGTATGCATTACAAATACTGTATTTAATGGTACATACCAGAACAAGCACAGTAATGAGTCAAACGCGTAGTATACAACCCTGCTTGGCCATTTATAATCTCTCTGGTGTGTGTGTCTGTGAAGGGGGGTTGAACTATAAATTGTCCGTTACTAGAAACATTTCTTTAGCTCTTAACAAGCATAGTCAGGGATTTAAAACTAGTGCAGAGAAGTTTGGGCATGTAATCAGTACATCTCAGGTCATCCATCTTGACATCAGTTGAATTACCTGAGTGGACACGGTCTAGGTCCTCCGAGTATTAGCCTCAAGCCTTGTTAGTAGTGCAGACGGGGTCCGTAGTAAATGGAGCGCCGGGTATTGACGGGGCCTGTCATTACCTTTCTCTGGGAATCAGCCAAAGTGCTCTGTCTCCCTCAGAGGCCCTCCATCACCTCCAACAGGCCTATTTATGGGCGAGAGTAACGGCCCTGAGGGGCAGAGAGGGAGTCACGGAGAGGGAGAGCCAGAGACGGGGGGAAAAATGAGAGGAAAAGAGAAGGTGACAGCCAGATAGACAGGACGCAGAGAGTTGACTCGCACTACAGTACAGTTTGCTGAAACCATAGTCTCCACCATCACCATGAGTCTCAACAGATTTGAGTGACTCTCTCAGTGTGAAAATAAGTTCAAAGAAGTGATGTGCACTGTCACGTGACTTAAAAATGCATATTGGCTGATCTACAGTGAGTTCATTCTGTGGTGTAAGCAGCTGCAATACATTTTCATGTCTAACCGTGAAGAAATAATAAATTAGTTAGTGCTAATTACATAATATCTAAATATCAATGATTCATGTTTGCACCCAAAAGTGAAAATGAGAGTTGCAACCTTTCCACATTACAACAAAAACCTCTTGAGCTTAAAGAAATCGTAAACTTACATACATGCACAGGTTAATAGGTGTAATGTTGAAAGCCCATTACAGGAGATTTCAGGCACATTTGTCCATTTATCAAAAGAAAAACTTGTTAAAGTTTATTGGGCTGCCATGATGCCATGCTTTTTCTTGTTTTTTGAGTTTAATAATACAAAAACAACATCAACATAAACATGTCTGATACTTTTGCTTATGCAATGCTCATTTTTTCCATTTTTTGCCCATTTGAAGTTCCTGCGGTCTCAGTCTGTGTGTTCGTTTTTCCATGAGGAATATGTCCTCAATTGTAGCCATCCATTGGTTCTTTGATGGCACTTCAATCTTCCCCCATTTCTTCGTTATGCATTTTTTAGCTGCATCACTTTTACCAAAAACTGATCATGTTCTTGGATAGTGCCATCCCAGAAATTGCACAGATAAAGTATTTCAGGTTTCATTGGAATTACATATCCCAATACTTGACACACACATTTCAAACAATTTCCCAAAAGTCTATGGACAATTTCCCACAAGTCTATAAGTTTTAGGCATTTCCAAAAGACATGAGAATGGTCAACATCTTTCTCCCCACATTCTCTACAACATTCCTGATGCATCTCTAACTGTTTACTTTTTAACTTGAGTGCAATAAAAAAAATCTTATCAGATTTTTCCAGGCAAATTCCCTCAATGTCCGGGAGCTAGTAGTCGTATGATGAAATTTCCACATGCTTAGCCAATGATGCTTTTGCTGTCGAACTCACCATTTGGAGCTTCCACATGTTGAACCCATATGATGTCAGAGCATTTCAACCAATCAGAAAATTGAGAGGATTTTTCGAATTGGTTGAAAGGCTCTGACATCATATGCCACATTTAAAATAATGAAATCCACCATAATGGGGGGAATTCTGATGGATGTGTCAGTTGTATTTTCTATTTATTTGCCAACCTTTCCAGAAATCATTAGTTTAAGTCAGAATCTAACCTGTATTTTGGCCGTGGGTTTTCTATTCCTTTAAACGTCCAACTTAACAAATTAGTAGTAAACCCAGTGACCACAGAGCACAGGATTAATGCCCTCTTAATGCTAAATAGGAAAATACATTTACAGAAAATTCTGGCTCACTCGTTTGCAGTCATGGCTCAGTTATGGGAAATTTTCTGCTGATTATACGAAGGCATAACCACAACTGTCTGTGGACTTCCTCTGTAATTAAAGCAGTGCAACATTACATACTGCAGCAAAATATCCCTCACCTTTTACATCGTTAGGATGAATTAAACACATTGAAATAACTGAGAGTTTAATTTTAAAAGTATCTAAGTCAGTTTCATAAAGGTAACATTTTTTGATGGTATTTTTAAAAGCAGAAAACTATCCATCCAAGTGATATGATTATTATTAGATTTTTGAGTTGTATTTTAATCACAGAAAATTGTTGTATAAAAACAAAATCTTGAGTCAAACATACAAGAACTGTAATATTCAGGACTAAAGATTATTCATCTGCAGGTGACTGTAATTAAAATAGGTAGCATTCAAAAAATTAATTACCGTATTTTCCGCACTAGGTTTTTAAGTGCGCCTTATAGTATGGAAAATACGGTAATAGCTAACCACACTCACCCACAGCAGCTGTAGTGTGAAAGCGACAGCCTGATACATGGACAGTGCACTTCAAATCACCACATACAATACTCTGTGGCAGCACAAAATACTGACTCAAATCATTCTTATCTACTGCTGCAGATTGTGGTGCCATAGAGGACACTAGTATTGTTGCCATCACTTCAAACCTGGAGTCTAAAAACAGTGTTGTTCATTCAGCTCAGCAGCAGTTACTATCAGTCACTTTTTCCACATAGTGTCTTTGATGAAATATGTACTTTCAAGATCAGGCCTGAGTTCAAAGTATATCCATTTTAGATAACTACATCAGTATGAATTGCTTAACTGCAAACTTATTTACTGGAACCATCAGGTCGACTGCCAGCCACTTCAATCCAAGAAAATGGAGCAAACAATCAAATGTAACAGGACTAAAACTAGGACTAGGAGTGCTGATGTGAAAATGTATTTACCCTTAAAAAATGGGTGAAGTATTATTAGTAAAATAAACATTATGTGATCATGTTTTAAGCTATATCACAGATAACACAGAAATAGGTCGAATTAAATACTCAATATATTCAAAATAAATGAATAAATTGATGATCCAGCAATATATTACATACAGTACACTGCTGACTTATTATTTGACCTCATGTTTTCTAACACCTAAATTGAAATTTAGACAATTGGCCACATGTGAAATGCAAATTGTACTTGTAAAATTGTGTTCACTAAAAATAGATCTTAATAGGGATCACATTGAAATCAGGATCCTAAATACCTGCAGTAATTTCCTACTTTTTGGACAAAAACTAGACTCCACAGACTCCTCTAACTGCAGCAGTGGGTGATTTGTGTTTTGGTATCTTCCCTGTACCCTTAAGGACTGATGAATGTACCTGGATCACTGCCGCCTTTTCTCGGTTAGAATTTAGGACTCCCTAAATTTCTACAGTCAAACACAGGAGTTTGTCTCTGTCGGCTTTTTTTTTTTGCAAAGTGGAGCAGGAAACAGAGTTTAAATGCTCACATATGCATGCATTTGCAAAACTGGAGCAACATAGAATAAAAAAAAAAAAAAAACCCAGACAAACATCATATTCACCAGAACTGGGCAAGGAGAAGAACTTGGTTGCATTTTCATTTGCTTGGCTGCCTGCAAAAGAGGGATTTATGCTGTTTTACTCCAGCTGATATTCCCTCCAGAAGCAGCAGGAAACAACTCTCATTTTCGCATTTTCGGTGTAGATGGGGAAAGTGTGAAACCTTACTGCCTGCAAAGAGCCTGATTAATGATTTCCTTGAGTTTTGAGCTGTGCAAACATCTGTGAGAGAAGCAGGCAGGTGATGTCTTGGCAGGATGACGGCTATACTGGTGGCTTGGCTACAAAAAAAAAAAAAACCCTGTCAAATGTTGAGACCTTGAGGAAGGAGCTCCTTAGCATCAGAACTAGAACCTGGACCTTCATTTAGGAAACAGCAGAAGAAGAAAGTGAGCATGGCTAACAAAGCACATGGGACACAGAACAGACAGAATAAGAATGTGATGAGAGATGGTGTCGGCTGGAAAATTAAAAAAAAAAAAAAAAAAAAAAAAAAACGGTAAAAATGTGTCTGTCTGTATGGAATTAAAGCAGCACAATCTTATAGACACATGCATATGAGCCACTCAATCTCTCTTTCACATTAACACCCAGAGCTCATTAAGCTCGAACATCCTGCCAAATTTTTATCTGGGTGACTCGCAGTCGTTTTCCCTAAAGCTAAAATCCGCAGATTCCCATAAGCCCCGAGGCTGTTTCATGCTGTTCAAACTCTGCTCCTCTCTGATCACCTGACCTGACCACACAGCAGCCCAGCGGATCACACACCAATCTAACACAGCGGCGAATGTGCAAAGAGGATATTTTCCTGTGATTTGCACACAATGCATGCAGCAAATACACATGCACACACACACACGTGTTGTTGCTGTGTATGCACGCAGGAACTCTTCTGTCTCATCCGCACGCATGCTGGGATGCTGTAACTGCACTTGTGCACACCTTTATTTTAAATAGAGCTTCCACCAGAGAGGCACCGGCATCATTATTTCTGCTGCATTGAGTTTGATTAAATGACTCTGCTGTTTCTAAACCTTCCTCTTCCCTCATTATAAAAACTTACCTTTTATGACTGCAGCAAGCTCTTGCCAGAATGGCAAAGATTCACTGAGCAGCAGACAAAGAAGAGGGCGGCAAAACCGTTTGATGCTGAGAAGATTAAAGGGCAGGAGAAAAAACAAAAAAGAGGAGGATGATGGTACTCCACCTTAAAGGATCCCCTCAGCCAACCAGAAACCAGATCCACTCGCTTTAATGGCTTGGCTCCTTCAAACACTCTTGGCACTGTCTGCGTTTACTCCCTTTAAAGATGGTGGTGCCTAATTATCTCATTGTAGGGCAGCTGTTCAACAATGTGTGTGATCTGCCTTCATTTAACAGTGTGTCAGCCGCACAGGTCACAATGGCTTGGTCAATATTCATCGTCTTTCAAACTGAATAACAGCAGCAGCTCTAAAAACCCTCTGTCCGTGCTCTGCTGTCACGACAGCAGCCGAGGCTCAAATACCGTGTCTCACTGTCATACACACTTTTTCACATGACTAATTTGCTCTCCTCTCCTCTCCTCTCCTCTCCTCTATTTCTCTCCTCTCGCTAGATGAGATCGACTCGGAAAGTTTCAGTGTGGCCTGTGGCCTTTGTGGGCGGCTTGCGGTACGAGTCCCCCAAGGTCAACGCAGCCGGAAAGGTCTACGGCTGGAAGACGGTGTTCGACCCCCACCGGCCCTTTGCCATCGACATGGCCGGCTTCGCCATCAACCTGAGGCTCATCCTCTTCAAACCACAGGCATATTTTAAGCTCCGCGGGGTGAAGGGAGGCTACCAGGAGAGCAGTTTGCTCCGGGAACTTGTAACACTCAACGACCTCGAGCCTAAAGCAGCCAATTGCACTAAGGTAATTAATTTTTTTATGTTTACTAACATTTCACACCTTGACTTGAGCAGTAGGTCTTTGAGGGATTTGCTAAACTGATAGTAAGGATGGTAAACTACAAAACAAGGAGACCCAATCATTGCTTTTTGTAAGTCGCTGGGAACTCTTTCAACATATTTTAATTTAAAAAGTGCAATAATTTATGTGGCGTAAATAAAAGTAATATCTGAAAAAAGGAAAAAAAAAAAAAGACTCAAGAAAGTCTGGTTAAATTTGTCATGTTTTTAAAGTCCTGAATCATTTATATGTATTTTTTATGTTGGCAATAATTTAAATTAACTGAAAAGTAGCAGTAAAACCCGACCCCTTACTGAATGTCACTCTCTGAAACAGAGATTTCTTCTTACATAAATATGTAAAACATTTTGTATCTTTAAGCCACTTATACTACTGCAAGCACACTGTCATTGCCACTGAGGAAATAGTATGAACAATAATACAGCAAGTGCATGCGAGAGGTCAGCAACAAAGTAGGACAAACTATTTCCAACAAGTTAACACAATAAATCTCTCTAATAAGACAGAGGATTGTGAATTATTAACGCTCTGACATTTCGGAGCTTATTCACTTTCTTACCAAGACTTGTATGAGACATTTTAGAGGCACTGAGGTCAAGGGCAGATCTTCCCTTTCTCTGTTGGGAGGGGGGTAATAAACAGAAACATTTCTCTTGAATAATTCCTTAAGGGGACACACTCGGCTCAGCATTACAGATTACTGCAACGACGGCGTTTACATTTTAACAGATGTTGTAGAGTTGGACCAGTGACACCAGTGCAGGTCCAACACCACAGCAACAAGTTGAGCACAGCTTTCCCAAGGGCCAGTTACTGCACGCTGACCACTCACATCTAATCTCCGGAGCGGGAGACTCTGGAGATTGTCAGCGACTCTACTTGTTCACCTCTGAAGATGTGGTTTAGGTCCAGGGTCATTTCATCTAAGGGAGCCTATAGGGCTTATGAGGCAGGTCCACAATATCAGGCTGGTTTGAGGTGAACCAGGCAGAATTATTGCTGTGA
The DNA here is from genome assembly GCA_900323345.1 of Pseudochromis fuscus. NCBI lineage: Eukaryota > Metazoa > Chordata > Actinopteri > Pseudochromidae > Pseudochromis > Pseudochromis fuscus. Next base: position 13,434 of record OOFC01022826.1, read on the forward strand.
AAAAACTGCATCAAACTGCAGTACTTTCCTTAAGATAAGACGAAATCGGTTAAAGTCTTTTCTCAATATGACATCATTTGTGTTTCCTAGCAAAAAAAAAAGACTATTTGTCTTACTCATCCATTCAGAAAACTATCTTTACTAGCTGTGGCTCAGCTCCTCGGCTCCTCCTGTCCACATGTAAAAGTGTCCTTGGGCAAGACACTGAACCCTAAGTTGCTCCCCAATGGTGGCTAGCACCTTGCATGGCAGCTCGGTAACCATTGGTGTGTGTGTGTGAATGAGTTGCCTTGTAAAGCACTTTGGGACCTAGCTAAGGTCAAGAAAGCACCATATATATGTACTCCATTTACCATTTTATTTACCTTTCCTGACCTGGACTTGAGTCCCAGTCCTTTTCAAACCAAGTGAGAAATCAGTGTATTTCTTAATAATAATAATAAATAATAATACATTTTATTTGTAAGCGCTTTTAACAAATGCTCAAAGACGCTTTACACTAATAGATAGAATCAGACACTTCTATAGGGACCTTTAATGAAAACACTTTACAATGTGAAAATGAACCCACAGTGGGTACCCCCTCGAGCAGCACTTGGCAGTTGGCGCTTGGCAAAACTGTGGGAAGGAAAAACTCCCTTCTAACATGAAGAAACCTCCGGCAGACCAGGCTCATTGAAGAGACAGGCAGAGACAAAAGGACAGGGAGAGAAAGAGGGACAAAAGATTATGTGGAGAGACAAGAGATCCTGCTCATCAAGTCAGAACAGGATGGATCGGTCAGATCCACGAAGCTCCATCGCTCAGAGACCTGCAGAGACCTTATATTTCTTGGTAAACCTAATATTTCTCGGTCAAAATATTATTTTTTAATGGTCAGAATATCAATTAGTGTAAAGTTGTTGCTGAAAAGTTGGACATCATTGATTATATTCCTCACACTGCCCACTCTTCCACATCCGTACATATGCTCGAGGGCAGCAGCAGCAGCAGCAGCAGCAGCAGCATCGCTCTTCTCCATACGCACTCCACCATCCCTGCATACAGCCGCTGGTCTGGGTCACTTCACTAAACCTCTCTCTGGGCAAAGAGGAGTCAGCCAGAGGGCTTTAGCCGGCCAATATCTACACCACAACCTCCCTTACACACAGAGACAAAGAGAGAGCGAGACAGAGAGAAGGAAAAGGAAGGGAGAGAGAGATACTTTCAGCCAGGTTTTTCTGCTGCTCTCCCCCTGCCATTCACAGGACTAAATGAAAAGAGGGGATTCAGGGAACGGCTGAGAGAGCGGAATTGGAGTTGGTGGGGGAACGGGGAGGTAGGGACGTCACACTGATTACAGATGAGCGTGGGGATGGACAGAAGGGCAGGAAGGAAAGAGGAAGAGGGAAAAATGGAAAGTCGTGCATGGGCATCTCCCTTCCTTATAATCTACCACTTCAGATGCGAGCTTGACTATTAACCTCCCCCCCCTTCCCCCCTGCACCTGAGCAAAGTGGGAGTGGGCTCCTGGCACATCTCAAACACGCCCTATGCATAATTCATGAGCGCTGCCACGGTGAGATGAAAGGAAGGAGAGTTCCAACACAGAGGAGGGAAGGGAAAATGAGCTCGACACTTTTCGTACTCCCCCCACACCTCCCCCACCTCCCTGTTTCCCCCTCGCTATCCTTTTCCTGGATTGTTTGTCCGCTCTCTTGGGCCAAACCATGGCAGTGTGAAGGCTTGATAGCACAATAGCAGACCCAGAAGAACTGCAAAGGCAAAAAGCTTACTGTGTCCAAGCACTTTGAGCTGGCTGTCATTTGAAGGTAGCCATTATCCTATGGTCGGGGGGCCAACGCAGGCCAAGCTGAGAGGGCTGTGTCATATTTGTAAGATAACACACTCCTGTGGTCCCTCTTCACTTCTTTCCTAATGCAGGGTTCACGCTCAAGTAGCTCTTTACACATAGATGGGCCCTGTGGTGCTGTACGTAGTGCTGGAGCCATAACTGGAATTGAATGTTTTGCAGAACATGAGGCGGAGCGGGAGCTGACAGGGAGAGGGGGCTGAATGAGTGCATTAAGAGATCGGCATGTTTCTGATGTTGCCGTTGTTTGTGTTTGCACGCTGTCCTCTCACCAGATACTCGTCTGGCACACGAGAACAGAGAAACCTGTCCTTGTAAACGAAGGGAAAAAAGGATTCACAGACCCAAATGTGGAGATCTGACCATTTCCCTTCACACTAAGGTAAATCATTGCGTTTCATGCTGTGTATACTGAATTCGCTAATATTGCAGCTAATGTCATTTCTGATTGAGGTGAAATGAATATGTAATGATCATCGTAACTTAATCTCACCCAGTTAAAAGAGCAGGTGTTTTTAATATTCCCTAATATACTGTACAGTCATTTTTTTAATTTCCCTCTGTTATAGCACAATTACAGCAGCTGTTGTCCATTATTAAACGTCACCAAGGAAATAAACAGGTTGAATGAACCTAAATTAAGCCTTAGCCCATTTTCTCAGCCTATCTTAATCCTTTTTATTGCAGGTGGTTGGCCTTGGACCTGCGAAGGGAGAAAGCTGTCAAGTTCCTTGATAAGTGCAACCAGCACTCATGTCTTA
>OOFC01022827.1:0-10005 GCA_900323345.1 Pseudochromis fuscus
CAGACCCTAAAGTTTAGAGATTTGAATATTTGTGTGTTGTGGATTGATGCTTTGGGATTTTATGTGACAAGTGTGTGCAAACCGGAAAAATTGTGTGTTGTGTTTTGACAACAAGGTGATGTGAAATTGACATAAGAGTGTAAAGAAGTAAAGTCAGAGCTCTAATATGATAAGGAATCTAAAGTAGTAACAAATTGAGTCAAGCGATTGGGGACAGACGTAAAGGTTGTGAAAACTGTGCCTAATTTTTGCTTTTTGTGTTTTAGCAATCGAAAAAAAACCTGTAAAAATAAATAAATTTATATAGAATAAAAAAATAAATTTTGTCTGAAAATGTGTGTGATGTTTTATGTTTGTCTATGAGAGAAGTGGCATTGTCATTGATTCAGTGTTTTCCATTTCTATAATTGTGTTTTCAGTTTTGTTCTTCAGTGTTCTGTACATGCTTGGTAGTGTTCAGCCAATAGCTTAGTTGTGTTTATTCAATGAATGGTGTGTGTGTCATGTGAAAATATGACTGTGAAAACACGAGTTCCATTTTGTGAACATGTGAAGAAATTTGATGGCAAAGAGTTGTTTTGCAAGGGGATGCAAGGGTTTAGCAATTTGTGTGTGATGTTTGGAGTTTTGTGCGTGCAGTTTTGAAAAAAACATACAGTTTTGAAAAAACGTGTTTTAGCAATCGAAAAAAAAACTGTAAATCAGTATGCCAGCTGAGTCTGTCAGTGCCTGTAATGATTGTTAAGATCCAACAAGTGTCAGTATTGAGCAACACAGTACTGACACGTATCAATACACAATACACTTTGGGTAATGTGCCGCAACACTTCACGAGGCCTCATCTACCCATCACTATCTCTGAGAGCTTTCTAGTATTTCAAAATCTCTCAAGTGTCTTTTTTTTTAAAAATCCACAGAGCCCAAGGTTGTTTATTTGGTCTCACTCACTGAATTTGTTGGTTTTTTGGGGTTAAGTGTAAACAACCAATACAAATCCCTCATGAATATTAATTTATTACTGCCCAACCCCTGGAGGCCTTATACAAAGAACACTAAACTTGAGTGACTGCAGCACCTGTCACTGCAGCAAACAGAATGACCAGACACTTGTTATATGTGAATGTATATTAACTATAGACTGTATTCAAAATTGACAAAACTATTGTGACATCACGTTGCCAGGACGTTGGTATTTGAACATCAAAATGTTGGTTGTTTGGAGTCAGAAGTGACCATATTTGGATGTGAGACTGGGAGACTCTAGGAGTAAATCCACTTCTGCTTCAGTTATACTGAGCAAACACACAGGCAGTTAGGGAGGATGACAACTATTTGACTATGTGGCTTGCAGATGAAAGGTTTTGATACATTTAGCTTCAGAGGGAAAGAAAAGCACAGGATTGATACATCTGTGGCAACAGTTGTGTAGAGCTGTGGTTGGTACACAAGACCCTTACAACAATAGAATCCATCAGAAAAATATATCTATATATTTTTTAAAATCTTTCTGCTGTAAAATAATTGGGAGGTTGTGAAGTTTTCTAGTAAATCTTACATGGACCAGGATAGTGTCACATGAACTCCTATCTACCTAATCCATCTGAAAGCTGATGAGGGGAACGATGGACTTAGAGGTACTTTCTGGCATCCTCAATATTCTTCATCATGTTATTTCCATATTTATTAATATCTCACACTCCCTCCTTGCTTCTTTTCTCCTCTGCATAAAATTGCCTTGAAGCTGTAAACTGTTGTTGAATGACAGCGATGATGAACATTTTTCTGTACAAATGTGAAGCTGTAACTGTGTGGCAGACAGCCAGGGACTTGTGAGTATCCCTCCTCCTACCGCCCCGCATCCTGTGCAACTCCTGAGTAAAAGAAAGACCACCCTTTATCAAGTAGTTTGGTTTCAGAGCAACTCTATGAGTGGAAGTGAGCTATATCTGGTCAGTATCTCTCAACCTAACTCACCACCTCCGGTTCCTTCCCCACCAGCATTTAAGTGTGTCTGGTTTTCTTTTGAAGGAACTATATTTTAGTATTGCCAATTCAAATGCATATTTGTGTTTGAAATGTAAATTGGTGGATTACATTTTTTCTGTCTACTTTCAGAATCTGTCTCTTATCATCCTGCTTAAGGTTTTAAGGGGGGGGAGTTATGACAATTCCAAAAAACAGGTAAGAATTTAAATATGATTTTGCTATCTGGGTTGTGATTTATTTATTTTTTTCAATTATAGTTGGAAAATTATCAAAAACAGTCTCTTTGTTTTTTGCAGTAAAAGATAAATATCCACATTGACCAGAAAGTAAATATCCATATTGACTGACCACCCCTCTGTATCTGCATTAAATGGTTTGGTCCTGCCTTAGCGCAGTCACCACGACAGTGCTTAGCAGTAGTGCTGCAAACAGTAGTAAAATGAAATCCAGTTTTCAAAACTGGAAAGAGAGAAAGGAGAGAGAAGAGAGGCAAAGAAAGGTGTCAATATGTGAGCCAGTGTTTCTCCAACAAAGGTGGGTAGTTTAGCCTACAGTCTGTGAGTAGTAGAAATTAACCTGTTAGCTTAATACCCATAGTGAAATAAGCTAGCTACAGGCTAGTGTTAGCCTACATCTCACTCCTTTTAACCAACATGTAATCAGTGCAGGTGAATGTTTAGAAGATATTCATATTAAATCAGTTGTCCCTGCTCCTTTAGACTTAACAACAGATGAGTCAGCAGCAGCAGCAGCCCTGTCTCCCATAACTGTCCCCTGTCTCCCTGTCCCAGTGAAGAAGGTGAGCAACACTGTGTCCAATCACATGTCAGTTAGCATCATTACAGGGAGTCTGTGGGAATATATCTCTTCCTGTTTTTATCATTTCAAAAAAGAAAATTTGTTTTTTGTTATTTTACAATGTAAAAATTACATCGAGACTGTAAAAGATAGACTTTAGCACAGTTTTTATGTTCTCTTGCATGAAATAGTGAACTACATACTGTATGCAGACTGTTGAATGTACAACTCACTAGCAGTAAATATTGCTCTGGTGGTATTGGACTATAAGAAGCAAGATAGTTGCAAGCCTTCAGAGTTGGAGTTGTGTAAAGCTTTTAATGGGTCAGTTAGGTCCAAGAGATGTGGTGACAACAGCTGCCCAGGAGGGGCCCAATGTGATTTTTTTTCATGGGGCCCACAATTCCTGGTGGCGCCCCTGGATGTAGGATCCTTGTGTAACTATTTACTTGGCTTAGCCTAGTGTATTACAAATAGTGGTTACACTGGCAGTTGGCACAAGCTTTGAAAACATGCAGCATTGTATTTGTATTGGTTTGTTTGTTTTGTATTGGAAATAGTAATAGCTTGGAGGCCAACAGGCCTAACAAATGTAATGCTCAGTGAAAAAGAAAACATAATAAAAACTGTGATCCAGAACAAATCACAGAGTCACAAACTAACAAAAACCAGTGAAATAAAAAACAATTTCAAATTACAGTGTTCCAGCAATATGTTAACAAAGAAGGGGTTAGTGCACGTTATATACACTGGTATCTCACTGGTATATTATTCAACAGTGCATAGGACACAGTTCGTGTCAACTATATTTCTTTTTATCAGTTATGAGAAAATTCAGCTACACAAACAGGCGTACACAATAATGCATTGAACACCTGCACAGTTCACAAAGGAGGAGGATTTTTTTTGTTTAGCTCGTTTCCTTTCTGCTTCAGTGCTATTCATCAGTTTTTGGGACTTTCATTACATTGCACGGCTTCAGTGGTGTTCTGCACTAGTCCTACCTCTATTGCGTCTGTAGGTTTTGCATTCACACTTCACCTTGTAAGTGTTTTAGTATACGGCAGTGTGGTCATGTCTTCCTGTGTAAGCATTCAATGAGAATGGACTCCACAAGTAAAGAACAAAAGATGACGGGGTTGTTGGCGCCTTTTTTTTTTTTTTTTGCGAGAATTTGTGGTGTAGATCTGTGGTTGTGTGTTTGATGGAGGAATTCTGACTGTATCGCATTTTCCATCACAGAAAGGTGGAATTTTAACTGGATGGGGGGACATGCCTGATGAGTTTTATGTAAAAGATGGACATAGCCACCTGGTCTCAAAGGTGACGGCAATGAATAAGTGCAAAAAAGTGTAATACCACAATGGCCACGAGCTACTGGCTCTTAAAAAAGCTCCATCATTGCGTTTTTTTTCCACAAGTGTCCTTTTTTTCTCAGTGATCTTGTGGTCCCTCTGAAAATCATTTCATCATTAAGTAGATATTAGGCTTCAAAAGTGGATGATTTAGGGGCATGGTTAGTTTAACAGGCCTGGTCTCCAGTGACTTACAGGGGGTTTGGTGTAACCAGTGAACTCAAGTCGCATACACAGTGAACAATGTCCTCCTTGCTCCTCCCTTCATATCCAAATATGGTCACTTCTGGCTCCAAACTCTTGACCCTTAACACAAACAAGTGGTGCCACAGTGACTGTGTCCATCTTTTATGTGTAGTCTATGATTTTATTTCAACCAGCATTGATGGGTTTGTCATGATGTGTTTACCTGATGATAATTTGATTGAGTGTGTGGCTTCAGAGCTCTGTAATATTAACTAATCTTTGTTTTCTTTCATGAGTAAAACAGTGCAAATATTGTCATCCTACCAAACAGGTTGTGATGTGATAGTTTTGGGCGTGTTCAGTGTGTTGGCTCGAGGTCAAAAATGTTAATGGTGTAGTTGTGCAGTCTCATCACTTTGCATACTGTCAAGGCAGTTTTGTTTAGGATTATTCAAACCTAACCTTGCATCAGTGGAGGTCACGCAAGAAGTTAAATGTAGACTGAGGATGGTGGGGTGTGGTGTAAGCGTAGAAACAAAGTTATTGCTGGTAGACGATTTTAAATGTAGTTTGTCCCAATGAAACTGCATTTTGAAAGTACCTAACATATCCAACAACATGAAAGTATCAAACATCATGACATATTTCTGGCTGATAGAAAAATGATGATCTTGTCAAGTCCTTATGTCATCACCTAGTGCATGTGGGCACGTAACACTGCACATATTGTTCTGGGACAATACAAAGATGTCAGCAAGAGCTATCACATCAACAGACCTTGAAGAACTTGTTCAAGCTGAAGAATACTTGTTGGACTGAAACCTGAAAAGGAGGACAGCACATAGGTTGTGATGACACTACATGGTTTAATGGGCGTGTGGCACAAAGGGTGTTTTCTGAGTCTCAATACTGAAGGAAGTGTTTATGCAGGGAGCTCCTCTCCCACAGCTCCATGTTGTGTGTGAGACTTCATGGACACCTTCAATAAAGCTCTCTGACTTGAAGATCCTCACTCTGAGCAAAGTGATTCCTGTTTCACCCAACACTGGCAAAAACCAGGATATGTAGGTGGGACAAAACCCTTGGAGAAATTTGATTGGACCATTGAAACACAATGTAATACCACAGCTAGCTAGTTAATGTTACTAGATAATGTAAGAACTGCGTTACTAGATAAGGGACGGCTGTGGTAGAGCGGGTCACCTCTGAATCATAACGTTGTGGGTTGGATCCCCGGCTACTCCTGTCCACATGTCGAAGTGTCCTTGGGCACCACACTGAACCTTAAGGTGCTCCCAGTGGTGGCTAGCGCCTTGCATTGGTGTGTGTGTGTGTGTGTGTGTGTGTGTGTGACTGAGTTGCCTTATAAAGCACATTGGGACTTAGCTAAGGTGAAGAAAGCGCTATATGTTTATTAAAATCTGCAAATAAATGAATTTGAACTTTGATATGAATATGAAAACAAGCAGAATTTGTGCAATTTTCTTTTGTGAACAAAGTTAAGTAAGTGAACAATACAACCAGCGATGTGATCTATTTAGACTCCATTATTTGTTTATTTCATTTCCCTACAGTTGCCAGGTTTGACTGCAGCAGAGTTGTTTTCATCATGCCACAGCTACCCTGAACCCAGCGCCTGGTCCCAGTCATGAATGACAAACTAGCCCTGTCCCTGTAGGAGAGGGTAATGTAATATATTTGGAGGGATGAGTGAAAAAGGTATTTGTTCACCACTGACGGATGGTGATGCAATCGCAACGACTGATGGAGTTGTCAGCTCGGTTTAGCAAACACAATCATTTGTCTGGCTGTTGCAGCAGGGCCCATTCTTCACACACATGAGATGACAACTTTTTATTAGGTGATGAACAAGCTTTTCACAGTGTTTGACTGGAGATTACCTGTCAGGAGGCACGGTGCTGCTGGTGCTGGTCAGATTAGTTTCTGAGAAGGGTTTAGCTCCATGAATCACACAGACATGGTTTCCAGACAATCCAGTAGTCGTATTTGTGAGATGATGCAGGTTTCAGTGTGTAGAGGGAGGTCCTTCAGTGTTGTGAAGAGAAAATGGTGAAATAGTAAGTGGCTGTCTTGACCTGTTTACACTTGGTTTTAAAATACCTCTTGGGGGATCGGATCACAAGTGGACAGCGCTAAGTAAAAGTGTAAACGACCACTAATATGCACTGAGAGGCTCAGTCAGTAGAGCAGAGGTGTCAAAGTCATCTCAGTTCAGGGGCCACATGCAGCCCAATTTTATCTCAAGTGGGCCAGATCAGTAAAACAACAGCATAATAATCTATAAATAACAACAACTCCAAATTTGTCCAAGTGCAAATGTTTCCATTAATGGACTTTTACAAAACATTTTATGAACCTGAAATTTCTTAAGAAAAGGTATTATTAATATCAGATCATCATTTACACGTGTGCATTACAACTTACAGATCACAGTGGCTCTGCAAAGACACAAAACATTTAGCCACAGGCATCTGAAAAATAGTATTTCACTGTATGATTAAAGCAACTTGTCAGCTGGGGCACACATCCAGCTCAGTCTGGACTGTACATAGAAGTGATCTGGGTGTAGCTGGTGCTGCCTGCAGTCGTAGGGGCTGTTTTAACTTTGTGCCAATATGATTAATATAACAGAAACATAGAAGATAAATATTGTAGTAATCACTCAGCTGGTGGCTTGGATTGGATTTTCAAAATGTCTCTGAAAACAAAAATCAAATGTTTCCATAAAATGTCATATTTTTGCATCAACATTTAAACCAATCAGCCTTTAGCGCAGGTGAGAGCCAGGCCATGCCCATCATGCAGGTTGTGCAGTCAGTGCAGTGCAACTGCGGTGCCTGGGTACAAAATTTACGGCCTCCTCGATCTCGCAAAGTTTTCATTGACGCCTTTTCATTGATATCAGAGCAAGTCAGACCGAAAACTAACTGGCGTGCATTGTGCACCAATAGCTGATTAGTTTAAGTCCTAAACAAGGGATGACCCAGAATGAACAGTTGAGGCAATGATATATAATGGACTCCATGAGAGGAAGATGGAGAAAGCCTGAGCTACTAAAGGACCACCAGCCCACTGGGAGCAGCCATCTTCATTGTCTCTTCCAACTCCTCCTTCCAGTCCAGCAACACTGGAGAACAGTGGCACTGTGCTTCCCAGTGGACGAGAGGAGCCCATGCAACTTGAGAGCAGCCACCTTTCTCCAGAGGAACAACAATATGTTAAGGACGTAAAGTGCTTCTACTGTTGGCAGCTGGGTCAATTCTTCATGCTCCATGTCCAGTAAAAGACCAGGCTCATCGAGGAGAGGGTTACTAGTTAGCACCACATTTAATTCCCTCTAGGCCTTTAACCAACGGCTGTTTGACCGCTCCCCTGGTTTCCCTGGAGCTGGGTGTATTTGTAGATTCTGGAGCTGATGAGAGCTTCATGGACTGGGGGTTAGCTAAGCAGCTTCAGCTGACCCAGAAACCTCTCCCTGTTCCCTGGAAAATCTTTATGGCTAAGGTGACCACAGAATCAAAGTCAGAGGGCAGATCAGGTGGGGCAAGGTGATCTTTAATCAAGGGGTAAGAGTGAGGTTGCAGTTCAAAATTCATTGGGCATAGAGACAGTAACGAACAGCAAGTGGAAGAATTACCATCACACTTCTCAGTACTGAGGAGGTGAGGCTCATGCTAAAAACTAATGATGAGTCTGGCAGCATCGATGTGTCGGCGCATGTGTCGAGCTCACAGAGCGAAACCCCCGTGTCGGTGTGCGTTAAGAAAGTCACGTGACAATACAGCTGCTATTTCGCCTGTATCACCAAAGTGCTTTTATAAGGAAGCACGTCGGTCAGCGGGATTCTTCCCGAGCCTAAATATATATAAATAAAATCCTCCTTGCCTCAGAGACAAGAACAAGCATCCTCACCAGTTGTGCCATTATGTTGAAAGTAACGAATTGTCAAGAGCAGGAATATCATTGCATTCAGGTAAATTTGCATAAACAAACAAACACAAGCACATGGACCTCTGTAGCAGTCTGATCCCTCTGGGTGTATAGATGACCCCATAATGGACATTTCAGGCATTATTGGACATCTCCATACACAATTCTACGCTATGGCTCGGTTATTAAATCAGTTTGTCAGCTGAGTTTGTCAGTGAGACTGACTGTAATGATTATTAAGATCCAACAGGTGTCAGTATTGAGCAACACAGTACCGACACGTATCGGTACAGTTTGGGTAATGTGTCGCAACGCTTCACGAGGCCTCATCTACCCATCACTACTAAAAACCAGGCTGGGCTACCTCAGGGTTAGCAGCAGGCTGAGCAGGTGGAGCAGATGTTGCAGGAGGGTGAGCATCTGTTGTATCTGGGTGGAAAGATCTTGAAACTGGCTTGTCATGGTGGCTTGGAAAGTGTCCTGTCTGTTGCGCAATAGCTGCATGCCACCCACCGGGCATCAGTCAAGCCACACTCACAAGATGGGGTGAGGTGTCAGCTAACTCTCGGGAAAGGAGGAGGCATTGGATGCACCAGAGCAGGTGGTGTTGGATGTGTCAGGGACTGTCAAACAACCCAGGACTAGTTGGAAGAGAAGAAGCGTCATCTTCTGGATGAGTTTGCCAGGAAGAGCAGGTTCAGGCAAGAAGTTAGCAAGGCCTCTGCTGGCTGACAGTGGAGCTGCAATTTTACTCAGATTTGTTTGTTAACTCACACGTATCTTGTCTAAAAAATATATATATCATCAGATTACAGTCTGTTATAATGGTCAAATGCTTAAAAATATGTTGTTACTATTTCATACAAGTTCAGTCATAGGATTTCATTAAGCCTTGGTGGAAGTTTGTACTCCGTCTGTTTGATTTCGAGTTTATGGTTGTGTTGTGCCAGATAACAGAATTTAAGTAACTGATATCAATTAATCATTCACACTGAGTGTTCAAACATTTTTTTTTCTCTTACATGGCTAGAGATTAAATGTTTTTTGTTTTTTTTTAATACAATTACTCTGCCACTGAGGACGGCACGGTGGTGCAGTGGTTAGCACTTTTGCCTCACAGCAAGAAGGTTCGGGGTTCAAATCTCAGCTCAGGCCTTTCTCTGTGGAGTTTGCATGTCCTTCCTGTGCATGCATGGGTTTTCTCCAGGTACTCTGGCTTCCTCCCACAGTCCAAAGATATGCTTGTTAGGTGAATTGATCAAACTAAATTGACCGTAGGTGCGAGTGGGAGTGTGAATGGTTGTCTGTCTACATGTTAGCCCTGCAATAGGCTGGCAACCTGTCCAGGGTGTACCCCACCTCCTGCCCAATGACAGCTGGGATAGGCTCCAGCAGACCCCTGTGACCCAAGTGTGGAGAAGCAGGTAGAGAAAATGACTGACTCTGCCACTGAAACAAATGCGACTACCTTACAGTTTGAGAACATAGATGGCAGGCAAAATTGTTTTTCCAAATGTCATTCTTGCATTTTTCTTTTACCAACATGGTAAAATCGCAACAACAAAAACACAAGGAAAAATTGTACAGCAGCTTTAAACAGCAGCATTTCCTTGGATGGGACTGATAGTCAAAGTTAATTTCAGGGATTAGACAGATAGATAGATAGATAGATAGATAGATAGATAGATAGATAGATAGATAGATAGATAGATAGATAGATAGACACTCT
>OOFC01022829.1:6843-46487 GCA_900323345.1 Pseudochromis fuscus
TGTGATGTTGGATTTTTATTGTATTGATTTGAATTTTATAAGAGTAGTCGTCTAGAACAGAATAGAATAGAATAGAATAGAATAGAATAGAATAGAACAGAACAGAATAGAACGAAACAAAACAAAACAAAACAAAACAAAACATAACAGAACAGAACAGAACAGAACAGAACAGAACAAAACAAAACAAAACAAAACAAAACAAAACAAAACAAAACAAAACAAAACAAAACAGAACAAAACAAAACAAAACAAAACAAAACAGAACAGAACAGAACAGAACAGAACAGAACAAAACAAAACAAAACAAAACAAAACAAAACAAAACAAAACAAAACAAAACAAAACAGAACAGAACAGAACACTCATATTCCTCACAAATGAATCTATTTAGCACACTACATTTTAATTATTGAGCGCAGGAATCAAAGCACAAGTCATGTTTACAGAGCTAAGAAGTAATTGATTAAGTATTTGGAGATGCATTTGTGTTTTGCTCTGGAGGTTACAGGCAAAGCGGGCTACAGTTAGCCTTCTAAATGCTCCTGAGTGGATCACAGAGGCCTTTATTACTGGAGGTAAATGGGCTGCTGGGCAATCTGTGGCTGTCTGTCCCAATTAGCCCAGGACTGCAATGGGAAGCTGATGTTTGTGGGGATTACAGTGATGCTGAAGGGGCTTGGGCTGTTCCCCATGTGTCAAGGCTGAGAGGAGAACTCTCCTGTCTCTCTTTCCACCACCAAGACAGGGAGAAATGTTCCTGCTGATTTATTGCTGGAGACGTCAGCTGTTTTTTCCACCTCCTATTTTTGTGTGCTGTATTATCAGAAAACAATCAGTATTCCTTCCTGTGCAGTGACAAGCACTTTTATGATAGTGTCAGGTTCCTGAAACATAAATACCAGGTGACTGTTCAACCCGCGTGGTTAACACTGTCAGTGTGTCTGACTCGCCTTGTATGCAAATCAAATACAGACGATTATATCTTCCTGTTTGATGTTGTAAAATATTGACTTTCCTTTTATGACTCTGTGAGTAACTTTGTGACGAGGGACTCATCAAGCACTTTTTAATTGAGTGTTAGTCTGTGTCTCAAGGTGTATGGAATCAATCTGAAGATATAATTCACTGGCTGGAAGATTACGAATTAATTCAAAGGTGGCTGCTTTGTGCCCAAAAATAATGCCCTTGCTCGTCTGGTTAATTAATGCAGTTTTTCTTTCATTTCTTTCGACAAAGCCAGACACTTTTGAGGAGATTTCACTGTGAAGGTCACCAAATGTTTATTATTGTGTTTGTTATTATTTAGATGTGAATTCTGCATGAATTTGCGACGCCTGTGGGGAAACAAGGAAACCAGTGGTGGTAATTATCACATTTCTCTCTGATCTCTCTGGCTGTGTTTGCTATAAAATAACCACACATTTTCTCAAGTAATCACTAGCAACAATAGACACAGCATTCATCTGAAAGCTTCCCCTTCAATACGGCTTCAATTCAGAAGAAAAATTGTTTATGTAGCGAGACAAGCATCAGCAGATTATGTTTAATGATGCCTTCAGGATTCACCTGCAGCTCACCTATTTCTTTTCCTGTTGTGCTAATCAATGTGACAAAGGGAGTGTGGGACTGACCTTTTTGATGCTCATTTACCAACAACACAAATCTGCACCTTATCTACAATTTTACAAATAAGGATTTGTAACAAATGCTATTAAGTCCTGCAATCCAGGGTTCCTACATCTATATGGTATCAGATGTTCTGTGTACATGGGTTTCACATGAAAACTGTACTATGTGCTTGTTTATTTCCTCTGGTACTTAAATGTAGGTCAGTGGGAAAAAAGGAGATTTTATGAAACAAAGTAGTAACAAATTAACCTTTTAGGTAAAGGAGAAAATATTTAAATTCTTAACATTATAAATACTGCGTAGCTGGGAATCTGGAAAAAGGTATTCAGGTGATCAACCTTGGTCTTATTGTGTAATTAAAGACAGAAGAAAAAAAGACGAGAACAGCATAGTCCACATACTGAGTCATTACTGTGTAAGTAAAAGGCATGTGGTGAGTTAACTAATTATGCAGCACTGTTGCAGTAGGAGAAATAACACAAGAGATGGAGTATAAAGCTAAATGGCCTTGTAATTATTCATTAAATGTTTTAAATACATAGTCAGAACATAACATAAATTTTTCCATCATCATTATCATCATCATGTAACCTGTATAATATTTGCAGCACAACTTACATGATACATAATTTACTGCACATTTTCTGTACTCTGTATAATTATTTTACTTATATATGTCTAGTGTTCTAGTTTCATGTCCTCAGTATTGCACATTTTTCAGGCCACAAAGTGCAGACCACGCTGACATTTTATTCCACTTCTCCAAATTGAACTACAAATTGTGTAAATTAAGTCAATGAAGTAGCAAACCAACTGACAAATGACCTATAGACTTTGGCATGTCACCAGTGTAAGCTAAATACATGACATTTGGATCGTAACAAGTATCTGCTGCAGCGTGTACATCTGCCGTGTGGAATACAGTAGGTAGGTGCTTTTATCAGCCTTATTGGAGGGAAAGCAAAGGTCAAAATTGTATGCCAGCCTAAAAATAGCCAATTACAGCTTGGTAGTTGCTGGAAGGATTTGTGATTGGTTATCAATTCTCTGATCAGCTCTCTGACCATTCACAAATGTATCGGATGAGTGATCGAAGGTCAAATGAGAAGAAAAGAAGTAGGACTCACAACAGACAGATATTGTTATATAACCTATTTAGACATGATGGAGGTTATTCTTATTGACTGAATGATTATGTAATTTCAAAATTAATGAAGATATAATAAATAATAATATTACATAAAATGCTAAAATGAAGCGTTTTGCCTGAAATGCACCACATGGTCAATCCATTAGCTCCACTGATGGCAGTCTGACTAGAAAGCCAGGTATTTACTTTTTATGTAGAAATAGAAACGATCTGTCATTTTTTATTATTATTATCTTACAAGATATCATTACTTATGTCGCTGCACATTAGATTTAATGGCTGTATCGCTGGTCATGGACTTCTGCAGGTAGGTCTCACCATATCAAATTAGCCAGTCACTCAGTATGAGCTGCTCTTCAGCATATAATGGCAGCTGATGACAGTTCAGCCTTGATCTGAGCTCTTTCCCTCACTGCCTCTTGTTGGTAATGGCTAAGAGAGCAGCTTAGTGGGCAAGTAAAGACCATGGCAGGTTACACATCAATCTCCCCCGGTGGGGGAAAGGTCTCTCGTGGAGACTGATAAATGTTAATTACTCAACTCTGACATCAGCCAGAGAACACAGCCCTGGTAGCAAACTGACGGCCTGCATGGTGGCTGAGAAGAAGGGGCAATTACCTGTGAAGGTAAAAGTATTTTTGTACAGTTGAATGTGTACAATTCATTCATTATGTGTGTAAGTGTGTGTTTTATCATGTTCTGGGTCTCAAAGCACAGAATGAAAATACTGGACCATCAGAGTAATTTATTTGTGTGTATACTGCTGCTTGGTCATCCATCTGTCCTATAGTGCAAACCCCTTCGTTCTTTGCTGTCATAATTTCCTTTGTCCGAGTCCTCAGTGCCCACTTCAAAGCTATGATTTTTCATTCAAGGATAGCATTGGAGATTTTCTGTTTTTTTGTTATTGCTGATAAATCATTGATGAATTGAGCTCAATTAACAATCACTATGGGCATATCCAAACTTAACTTAGCTTGTTTGTGCCATAGAGCTCCATTGTTGTCCCAAAACATCAAAAACTACAAAACACTCCACTAAACTGTCTCAGATAAACATTTGCGTCCTAGATGTGGGTATAAATTTTCAAGAAAATCCATTGTTTCAAGTTATGAATCGACACAAAGAGCCAAAACATTTCACTGTTTTCAATTGGTGCCTACTGCTTCCTTTTTGTTCTTCATTTTTACTCATACTTTCTGCTTATTGATTGTTTTTTGTTTTGTTGGTTTTCTTTCACCATTGTCTTGATTAAAACAAAATTGTTAATTACAACTAATTATAATTAGTTCTTTGGCTAATAACCTATTTCTCTCTAACTCTAAGATAATACTGCTACTCCTACTACTGATAATAATAATCTCCTGAGTCTGTAAAAGTTTGCCTGTGGAGCTATTTCTAAATTATCTATACTTCTGATATTTGTGTGTATCATCCTGTGTAATAATGTGACACACTAATGTGTGTGTATGTTATTTAAATAAATATTTGTATTATATGATCAGCCAGTCTCGGTCCATTCAGAAAGCCAAATAAACCCCAGATGAGGCAGATCCACCCGCACCTACCACAGATGGCCAAATCTTAATAAATCAATATGTTTTCACGTAGAGCAAGTCTCAGATTTATGTGTTGTTTTTTGGACGATGGAGCTCTACGGCACAGCAAATCAGCTAAATCTGAAAAACATAGAAAACCATCAGAGTTATCCTTTAATATGTCCCAAGGAATGATAATAAAACAAATGCATCAGGAGAATTTGTGTTTTAGGGGAATTCACCTCAAACACAAATCTCCAAAGCTTTAAAAATTAATGAAGAGAATGTGAGCAGAAGAATAAAAGAAGCATTTATTTGGTGCAGCGGCATATCCTCCATACGTTTGTCCTCATTAATCAATATAGATCAGCTAACAGCCTTGCTCCAAGTCTGCCCACTGGAAGTGGCAGGGATGTAATACAGCTAATCAATACTTCAGTGATTTTGCCTCGAAGAGAACACATGCTCTGTGAGTGAACCAGCTGATGTATCCTCGAGAAATACTAATCAGAGATAAGCTAGAATCACAAGTGGAGAAATCTTTACTTCAAATTATCTCACAGTCTGATGCTGCCAGATACTTTTTGGCAACGAGCAAGAAAGAGACAATTACAGAGAAGTAGACAGACAGAGAGACAGGCACCAGGATGGACCATAATTAGAGCTACATTGTTTATAAAAAACATTTTCATCAAGACTAAATTGATGTTAATGATACTGGTTAAAAGTATTTATGATGCCAGTTTGGTTGTCATCATTAATTTCCTTGTGTCTCCTTTAAGAAACTTTACTAAGCTATAATAATTAGTGTCCTGCTTTGTGGAAGAGATTTGGTTACTTGTACGGTATAATCGTGTGCAACCTGTATTATCCTTCTTTCACCATGGTCCCAATCTTTACAGCATGTTGTCAGTTTATTCCACAGTTTCAGCTTCACCAGCAACTCTTTACATTTAGATGGCTGTATGTAAAAGTACACGTACTGCCACTGTGTGTACATTGCAGTATTGTGAAGTTGGGTAAGGAATACACTTTTCCAGGTGATTCACAGTTGGAGCATTTTAAATTTTTGAATAAACTTGAAACTCTCTGCAGAAATGTTACATATGGGCTCAGTATGGTAAACTAACTATAACACGTTAACCATTAAGTCTTGTGCAAGGCTACTTTGGCCCAGAGGAGGCGGGGATCAAACTACAAACCTTATGATAAGCTCTACCACCAGAGCCATGTGAAATCCTAAAAGAAAAGTCAACATTGACTCCCAGGCAGCCCATCAATATGACCACCAACCTCACCAGCATCATTGATATTCTGGAAAACTTGCTCACAGGTTTTCTTGCTGTTGGTTACCTATTAAAACCTCATGGTAAGATTGCAGGAAGTCAGCATCCCTGCCCAGGAAATACTGCAACATCTATGTCTATGTAAAAACAGAACGGATTTTGTTTTGAACAATTTAAATATATTGTGTTAATTAGAGAGTGCTGGTACAAACATGTTAGAGCTTGTGGGTGGAAGCAGGCTAGCTGTTTCTTAATCTTCAGTCAAAAATAAAGGAACCATGTGCTATAGATAGCTTCATATTTCTCATACAGACTTTCAAGTGATATAGATTTCATCAAACACACTACAATGCAGGTCAGTCAGTCAGTCAGTCAGTCAGTCATTTTCTATACCTGCTTCTCCACACTTGAGTCGCAGGGTACAATACAGGTATAATTTCCAAAATGTGAAGTCAGGGAAGGAATAGTACACCCATAGTCAAAACACAGTTGTAAGATAGATTATGGTGTAAATTAACAATTCATGGAAATGTTTGAAAGCAAAGGGATCGTACAACTAAAATATCCATGTCTGAAAGTCGCCCTCATCATGGACAATTTCATGAAGGCTGCTATTTTCCATGAGCCCTTATCAGAGCACTTTAACCCATCAGAACAATGGGATCATGTGGGCTCAGCATGTGGAAGCTACACATGGTGAGTTAGTCATGGCAGCCCAGTGGTGGCATTAGGACTTTTTTGTATGGGCTTTACCAATCTATATGTGGAGTTATGATTCATTTACTATTCCTTTCCTATTCTTTAAAACAGTGGTCCCCAACCACCGGTCCGTGAGGCATTTGTTACCGGGCCGCACAGAAAGATTAAATAATTTATACAATTTCTGTTGTATAAATTATGAATCTGAGAGATGTTTTATTTTGAAAAACGACCGGATACTCTCGGACTTGACTTTTGTCTGTGCCTCTTGATACGCTTGTCTCGGTCACGTGATCAGATACCTCAAAAAATATGTCCGCAAACTAGCGACAACGAGTAAAAAACAAACGTCTTTGGAGAGCTTCTTTGCTAAGGGTAAATATTGGTTGTTGTTTTTTTTAAATTATTATTATGCTGGTGCTGCTATTTTGTTTTTGCTGTATTTATCTGCTACACCTTGAAGGCCGGTCCGTGAAATTAATGCGTACATTAAACCGGTCCGTGGTGCAAAAAAAGGTTGGGGACCCCTACTTTAAAATGTACTTTGTGGGACATGTGCTGGTACACTATGTTACAGTGGAGACCTGCCCACCACTCAGTATAATTCTCCTTTCCACAGTTATGGTAAAACCAGGTGAGAGCTTCAACTTCCTGGGAAACTGTGAAGTCAAAGTGTACAGCGGCAGGAGGTTTGCCAGTCCGTCAGTGGCAATCTGACACACCCCATCACCATCAACATCCCCATCATGGAGAGTGGCAGGTATTTTCCCTAGCCTGGCCTGGTCTTAGAAATAAATTGCATGTACTGTAGCAGAAGTGGAAAGCTTTCTGATGAAATAAATCAGCATACTTGACAACATGTTTACTTCACTAATGGTTTCCTTCTAACTGTTCGTTTCACAATGAATTGCAGCTGACTCACTCCTCACTCTGTCTCTGACCTCTTTGGTCCTTCATTTGCGTTGAAGAATATCTTAAAGGTACATCACAATGTGAAAGAAGATGCGCTCCACAGCAGCATCTGATATTTTATTCATAACATATCGTTGTCATTGTGCGTCCGCCTTTCTACTCTCATTCATCAGCACATTATGATATTGTTTTGTTTGTGCTGTCCCTGCTGTGAAAAGGGCATGAAACAATTTTCTTTTTAAATCTCTAATCAGGTCAACTTCTGGTAATGAACCTGAATTAACATGTGTGTTTATGTTTGTGTGTGTTGATATGGAAAGGCAGAAGATTTCATGTTATCAGCGGTGTACCTACAGAGTCACTCGTCTCCTCTCTCTTTTAGTCTTTACATAGGTGGGTTTGGTGTTTACTGCATTATGAAGAAAACATGACCTGCTGAATCCTCTGTTGTAAAGGCGTGACGGTGCCACTGGGTCTCTAGCTAAGCTGCTCAATTTAACGTTTATAGAGAAAGTGCAATGTGATTAATAATCCACTCAGCCCTTACACTCCCCATTTAAGATTCCCTCTGCATCACCACTTACACTGCTGCGTTATGATGTATGGGTGAGAGGAGATGTTCCTGTTATATTGCACGAGCGGCCTGACGGGCTTACCTGAGGAGGAAAGACCACATTAGCTGTTTACCAATACTTTTCAGCACATGGGATCTTCGGTTGTAATGCCAGCAGGATAGGCAAACAGATCGAACGTGATGTATTATCCGAGGCTGATACAGATACAGAGCTGGGAGCGAACGCTGGTGTACTCAATGCGACTTGAGGTCTGTTCATTTTAAGAGTGTCCGTGCCAGATGGAGGAGCTTGTAAAGGCGCGATGGGAGCAGACTCAGAGTCACACTTCGACAAGCAGAAACAAGAATCCCAAATGACTTATCAAAAGTATAATTTATCCCATGACATTATAATCTAGCTGATGCTGCAAAAAATAAAAATGAAAAAATGCTAATTCATTTGCGTATCCTGCGTCAGACAGTGAATGAGGGAAAAAAACAAAAACAAATGTCGTGTATGAGACACACTAGCAACTACATCCAGGATGAAGGTGATGTTGTGGTTGCATGGTGTGATCACAGCACATACTGGACATAGAGGGCATAATGGGTCATCACCTGTGAATTATGCTCCTTCACTGTCTCCTGGTAGGGACAGTGAAGGTATCATGGGTTTGAAGGAGGTGGGAAAATGGGTCCAACTTGAGCTACAGACTCAGAAGTGACTATATAAGACTTAAGTTATACGTCTCACCACCATACACTGTGTATCTAACTCTTGTTTCCAAACTGATGACCAATGTTCAGTGGGTGATTTTTCTGAGTTTAGTGCTTGGACTATGTGTCTCTGGTGCCTGTTGCATGACCTGCAGCATCACAGTGTGAGTCGCTCCCTAACTAATTAAAGCAAGGGGAGAATGAAAAATGTTTTTATATGAGAAAATCCTACAACGTCAGCTCCTCCTTTAAACCTCTCACCATTTTGCAAGCTGAGCAGATGCCAAGGAGCTTGTAGCTGTGACAACCAGTCCCAGACTGAAATCGGGAGATGCTCAGAGCCAACAAGTGACACCCCATGGGACTCCAAGATAAAAACATCTCCTGAATGTGTGTCCGTGCAGGATCATGCACAATGACTCCCCCCCCTGCTCTAACACAGGCTTCTGCTTTTAAGTCTATTTTTGCCCCTATGTTGAGCAGCTTATTAAATATCCACTATGCAATCTATTTGTTGAAAGTGAAGACTTCAGTCCTGTAAAATCCACTCCCAGACAGAGAATCCAAAAATACAAATATTTTAGTATGGTCCTGAAAATGTTGAAGATTTCTGTATTGGAAAAGAAAAAAAAAGTACGAAACACAAAGGAGACAGACATTTCACATTTTGTATTTTAGCCACGCAGCAAATGTTCTCATCAGTGGAACTTATACTGACTGCAATAAACTTTTTTTTCTTATTTTTAGATCACCATCATTACAAGCAGCCAGAGAGGATTATAAAGGTCAGAGCCACTGCGTCTTCAGAACATTTCCATGACAGTAAAATGAACAAGAGCGAGGGAGAAGCTTGAAAAGAAATCGGAGTAAAGGGACAAAAGGGTTTCAAGCAAGTTAAAGTGGGCAGAGGCACAGATGATATCCTAATAAACAGTTTAAAGGAGCTGTTTTCAGCAGGTGACACTGTTTTGAATGCCACGGTTCTGACATGAAAATTGGTAAACACCTTCTGTCACCATGAAACATTAATTTACCATCATTCAAACATCAGTTTTTAACTAATGACATGTTGCAAGACACAATGTGAGTTATAACGTGTAATAACGTACAGAAAGTGATAATTATATGTTTGAATTTTCAGCATGAGTGAAAATGTGACAGGCTGACGCCCAGAAGGCAGCTGAAGCCACCCATTGTCATGGAAATGAGTATATACAAAAACAGCAACAATAAAATGCACCATTCATATTTTATGTCAACTCCACATATCCGCTACGGGAAACTTTTCTCGACCGGCATCAGTTGAGAGGAAAATTTAGAATGTGTTCCTCTTTTGATATCTTATTCTACTTGAGTGGTACTGGAGTAGCACAAAGCAAGACGCAGAGGAGGGGATGAAGGAGGGAGCGTTTCCCACAGGGTCCCTCCATTGCTCTGCTGATGGCCTGTAATCGGTGTTTAGCACCACTGTGGAGAGGCTGCAGCAGCAGGGCGTCTTCTCCGACTGCCTTTTAACGTGTTGTTGGTTTGTGCTCCACAGAATACCTTGTTCACTCCTGACATGTAAACTGGCAGCTTGACCCAGTAATGTGAAACCCTGCAATTTGTAAGCAATCTGATTTGCAGTATGTTTTTTGAAGTTTTATTACATGTTATTTTACTGCAAAAGTTGCATTGTGGCAGGATTTAGAAATAAAATCTTCCTTTATGGGCAGCATGATGGTGCAGTGGTTAGTGATTAGCACTGTTGCTTCACAGCAACAAGGTTCTGGGTTCGAATCTCACCTCGGAGCTCGAAGTGTGTGCATGCGTGGGTTTTCTCCAGGCACTGATGAGGTGAACTGATGAGTCTAAATTGACAACACGTGTGAGTGTGAGTCTGTCTTTGTGTTACCCCTGTGAGAGGCTGGTGCACCCCATCTCTCGCCCGTTGCCATCTCCCCAATTTGGCTAAAGTGGCTACAGAAGATGACTGCCCGACTGATCTCCCTCTATATTTGGTTCTATCCAGGAAAATGGCAGAAAAAAAGCAACAACTAAATGTCAAACAAATGAACCAAGGCTAATGCCAGTGATTTATCCACCCAGGAGCTCGAGCTGAGCAAACAATTGTGTCCAAGTGCCACTTCAGGTGCAGTCTTCCTGCTCAGCCTGCAGTTGCTCTGAAGAAAGACTCATATTTATGCAGCACTCAGGAGGTCTGAGTCATGAAGCTCACAGTGCGGGGCAGCTGGTTGCAGTCAGAGGTGTCCCATAGGGGGCACTGTTGGTTCTCATGTGCGACCCGTGGCACAACAGGTTGCACTCCTCTTTACTGACTGCACAATAATGATCAACACAGGTGGAAGGTTTGATAGAATAAAACAATTGTGTTTGCTGTTTGATCGACTTTACTGTAAGTTTAGAGGCATTTAATGTAAAGCTCCATATCTAAATATGTAGCTTTGGAGTAATTACATATCACAAACAAACAAGAGATTTGTGCATATGACAAGAATCGCTTTATATTTACTCAGAATAATATTGAAATAAATCCTGTTCCTCGGTTGGAGCTGTGATTATTGTCTACCTGCACAATCCCAGCCATCTGCTCGTTTGCAAGTACCCAACCCCGCAAATGTAATTAAATATATTCAATCCTGAGGTGTGGAGCGTCTTACTAATTTGCGTAACTTTCTTTTTCCAATAAAAAAAAAGAAAAGCAGAATCCTCATGTGACATGAGCCTCGGATTTGATGGCACAATACTTGCTGACGTGACGCCCGCAAACCCCTTTAATTTGCCAATCCAGCCCGGAGTGCGCGTCCCGTTTCCCCCCCTCAGTTTCTGCACCAGCACTCTCCAATCCACAGCCACAGGGCGCAGAGCAGCAACAGCTCAGGATCCACTCCACCACCGCCTTTCTGCATCTGTGCACGCTGCTTCCTTGCGTGGAAAGTTATAGGACTATGTCTTAGGCGTTACTGTTCTTATATTGGCACATACAGGCGATTTTGGAGCGTTGTAAATCCACCACTATATGAAAAAGAAGAAGAAGAAGAAGAAAACAGCTGCGAGTGTCATGCGATCTTTCTCTTTTTTTGAGGGGGGAGAAAAATCAGAAATTGAGCCGGATTGTTTTTGCTGATGACAATATTGCAGCTTGACAAGAAGAGGCGGCTTTATTTTGAAATCACATCCCAAATATTGGATGAAACCGCGACGCCGTGCAGCCTGTGCAATAAGAGAAATGGTAAGATGCAAAGAAACAAACCCAGCATCGCATCACTTTCACACACTTATTTCCTTTGCGCTGTTTTTTTCCCCTTTTCTTTCTTTGTTGCCTCCTTTCTGACTGTTAGTGGACAAATGTTAACAGACACCACAGACTGCACTGATTTGTCAAATATCAAAACGTCCAGGGCGCTGAGGGGTGTGATTGGTGACATACGGTTTTATTTTCACCCCCACCCCGAGAAGCACCTGTTTAATCCTCATACATTATCATTAAAAATGTACCGCGATGAATCGTCTCAGTTATAAAGAGAAGTTCACTCATCATGTCTGCTACATAAATGACAAATTTGGGGAGTGAAATAAATGAGAAATTTGCACTTGTCTTTCTCCTATTTGGCTTTAAAAAAAAATCAAAATCTACTGTGCGTCTTGGAGATGATACTGACTGGTTGTTCATGTCTGTGATGGCAGGTGGTGTCGCGCGGAATACAACAGTTTTGTTTCAAATGGAGAACTGCTCAGAGGGGATAAATTGTGTGCAAAGTTGTGCTGCTTTCTGCTGAGGGAGCTTATC
The DNA here is from genome assembly GCA_900323345.1 of Pseudochromis fuscus. NCBI lineage: Eukaryota > Metazoa > Chordata > Actinopteri > Pseudochromidae > Pseudochromis > Pseudochromis fuscus. The sequence continues at coordinate 19,121 of OOFC01022829.1, forward strand.
CATTCGGCTTCCCCCGAATAAACACGAGCCCAGCGGAGAGACATGGGGCCGCTTCAGTGCGTGGGACTCACCGCGCTCCTCCTGTGCGCAGGTAAGACCCCCAGAGAAAACCTCAGCTTAATGTCAATGAGCGCTTGTGTTCATGCAGCTCACAAAAAAAAAAAATATCAAAGGTAATAGTCATGAAAAAAGAGACACATCAACCTTTACTGAGTGATTTGATTCAGTGTGGGACATTTAATGAAATGCAAATTTTCCCTTTTCAGCCAACGGGACATATATAATTTATGAGACATATAATTAGCTGTAAGCTGTTGTGGCAGAATACAAAATGACTTGTAATATTAACATGAATGAACTGTGACAGTTGCCTAGAGAGTGTGTGGGTTTGGGGTGTTGTATAGCAGCAGTGGAGCAGGGTGCAGTGTGTGTGTGTGTCTCTGTGTGTGTGTGTGAGAGCATGGCACTGCAGAGCACCAGGAATAACAACAGGCTGCAGACACAACCCAGAGAAAGAGAGCAAATGCATCTTTTCACTGAGTTTTGCAGCTCTTGCACTTGGGAAAAAAAAAAAAAAAGACTATGTGGGTGAAGGTGTGTTTGTGAGTGTGCACACTTGTATGTTTTATGTTTGGGATGCTCAAGTGTATATATATTTTTCCTGCAAGCTTGTGTGTGTATGTGTGTTTAAACTTGCGTGGGCTTGTGGAAACCTGTGGTTAAAAATGCATATGTAAGGAAAACTAAATCATGTGTTCACATTCTCAGTGTTTAGATGCCAATCAAAGGTGTGTGTGAAAAACCCTGTCTCGCCTGAGTGTGGGTATGAGAAGACAGATGTGACGTCTAACCTCATATTTCTGTTTGGGTATTGTAGAAACACCAGGTCTGCTGTATGTATTTAAAGATAGATTCGATTCATTTTCATTCATTCCTTTTTCATAGTTTCATTCATCTTTTGGTTTTTTAAAAGGTTTCATTGCTGAGATGCTGCAGTGGCTTAAACAGGGATCCATTTCCAACAAGAGCAGCCAGGTTGTGAGTGATTGAATCATCCTACACTGTAACCAAGCAAAGGTGCAATTAAAATTCTCAATTCACTGCTCCGGCAAGGAAATAGTTACCTCCCCATACTAGCTGTTGCCTCTCTGTATTATTATTTGTCAAGGCAAGTGACTCTCTTCACCGGGCGAACACCACTACATAAATATGAAGGTACGGGCCACAGATTGATCCATGTCTCCTCAGTTTGGTCAGTCTCTTCGTGTGAAAGTGGAAAGGAGGAAAAAAAAACAGATTTCATCCTGTCAGTCAACCCCCTGCTGTTCAGAGTCTCGGAGGATATTATAAGTCTCCAGCCACCTGATTGCTTTCACCAAGAGGTTCTAGGTTGTCTCTGTGAGACGAATGCACTGACAGGCACATAGCGGTAGAGGATACCTACACACACATACTGTCAGACTGGCCACTGGGACATGTGGAAATACTCTCTATAGCCTGGAAAGCAGTTTGTGCTGATTGGAAGATTGTCAGACAGACAAAGCATCAGGAGAGGAGGGATGTGTTGATAGTAAGGTCAATGATTAAAAGTTGCAGAATATTTGATTAAAAAAGCCCAACTTATTTCATCTGATTTGCATTACTCTAGATATCTTATACAGTTACGCATAATCTTAGAACATGACTTTATAAATGCTAAATACAAAATGTATTAATCAGTACTGACACTTTTACACCATATTGTATAACAAACTTAAAAATAAGTATAATAGTAATCACAGTTAATAAAATCTGTACATATTTATCATTTCCAGTGTCTTATTTGCGCAATATGTCGTTTTCATCCCTTGTTTAAAAAAGTACTGGAGTGCCTGCTATAAAGGGCATTGTGCTAAACGTGGGAGGATTCCCACTTGGAATTTGCCTGCTCTTATGTGTGTGGGCCTGGTCAGAGTGGATTGGGATGGAAAGTTAAAAAGTTACAAAACCAAAATGCATTTGGCCTTAATTTAATAATAGCTCTCTTGCTCTTTCCCTCTCTCTCACACACACACACACACACACAGACACCTAAACATACACAGAGCACTAACTGGAATCACAGTAGCCGCAGGCATTCAGGCTGTTAAGCTATGTACATTTTGTTGCAACAAAAGCATTAAAGTTGAATCACTCAGTTAGTTAGTCTCAGCGCAGCATTAAGAGAGGATGCTGATGTAAACATTGGTTATTCAAGCCTATCACCACACAACTTTAAAAAAATTAAAGCTCTTAGACTGTATTCAGTGTGAATTCACTGTATTACTACAGTATCTGTAGTCTGGTGAAGCTTAGGGAAGGATCACACTCATTTGTGGAAAAGGTTAAAGTGCTTGGTAAAAGTTAGGTAAACATAGCATTAATGTAAAGATAATGTTTATTGGATGCTTTAAACATGCATTAAACCTGATAGTCCACACCATTACTTTCTGCATTACATCATGGAAACAACACTTCTTGCATTAGAACAAAATGTTGGCAAATCATTGTGGTAATATGAGCGCAATTCAATAGGTACTTGGCTGAGTCATGTCATATTTATTGGATTATTGTTTGTTTAATATTCAACAACACAGGTAAAGAAACTGGAGCAACATTATAGTCTTTAGGAGCCAGACTTTATTTTATTTTACATAAAAAAAAACATGCACAGGTAATGTTTTGTCCCATTTGTGTCTGCTAGGTGATCACTTGGCAGCAGCTATGTTCCCCTATAAGATCATCAGTCCAAAAAGTTGTTATCAGGCAAAGCATGAATGCTTTTCTCTGCTGTTGTAAACAGTGGGAGGTTTATGTTTGATAGGTGATTTGGGAATTTAAAGGTTCACAAGCCCTATTAACAAATTCTGCATGTGCCCCCAGAGGGCTGAGATTATCCATGCACAGTGCAGCTCAGTGAAGCTTTGATGCTATTTCCACAATATATTCCATCAGGGATTTTAGTCAGTTCGGCTTCATTGACAGTTGTTGTGATAGCATCATTAGAGGTTGTTGAGTGTTCATGCATGACTTGTGGTTCGGCTGCTGAGTCAAATTTCATGGATGTCTTTCAAGTTGTGCTCTGTCCCTGACACTGTAACTCAATCATCACAATCTTTTTTTTTTCACTTTAGAGATATTATCTTTACAGTGTTTGCACCAACTTGTACAGTGAAAGCATCGCCTAGCGTTGCCTTCGTCTGAATGTCATCCTCATAACTTTTTCTTCATTTCGAAACCACAAATCAAAACTCATACAGAGGTAAACTGATTCCAGCCTGGAACAGGTCAGACCCGTTTTTCAAAAGCATTTTTTTTTTTTTTCAATTACCAGAGCTTCTACAAACAGCATCTATGTGGTTTTAAAGGCTGGAGTGTATTTCGCAGGATTTAAGTCATCCCGCAGACTGTTTTGCTTCAGTTTTCAGACAGAGGCCAAAACCTGAGAGCTAAAACTGATTATCTCATGCCAATGTTAGGAGAGAGAAGGAGCCCAGAGTGACCCTGCACACACATTAAGGCTGTGAAATCTAAACTTCCAACTACCTCTAGGAGAGTAAAGTCCCATGGGATATTACTCGTTGGCTCTGAGCATCTCCTGGATTAATTCTGGGAGGGGGTTTGGCAGGGCTGTGTGGTTCCAGGCAGTGATTTTGCTTAAAGAAAAAGCAGAAGCCAATAGAATTAGCTGACTTTGTAGAAAACTCTTGTATGAAAAATCTCTACCCCTCTCTCTTCTAACTTCTAACTCTCTTGTTTTTTTCTTTAAATGGTTCAAAAGACATTTCTGTGAGCTGTAATGTTCATTACCATAAAACAAGCACTCTGGTACTGGAGGGCTTGACCAGTAAGGGAGAAACTGAGTCAGTCTTTTTAAAAAAAATATTTCCCACAGCAGAGTAGTGACTTTCCAGTGGCAAAGTCAATGTTTATCACACTGAAAATAAAAGAAGAGAACAAAACAGTCTGTCGTTTGTAAAGTCAAACACATATTTAGCAATAATTTGCCACATCCAGGGCAAAAATGTCACCCAATGAAATGTTGTTTTATAAAGTGATGGATGACGCCTGGCTTGTCCTGTGTGACTCTTTACTCACACCCGACTCCAGAGAAGCAGCAGAAGGATATATCACACAAGGGAGCCATATGTTATATTATATGGGTCATAACATAGAGACACAAGTCATAAAATATCAAGTAATGCAAAGTTATGTTGAGTACAATTTGTAGTACAAACCTACAAAATGTGTATGCTTCAGAAAGCTTCGATGTACAATGGCCTGGAATAAAGCAAATTGAATTTTACACAAGGCTCCAGAGAGCGGCAGAAGGAAACGCTGCAACAGGGAGCCATATGTCATATTATATGGGTTTTATATGGATCATAACACAGAGACTCAAGTGATAAGATGAAAAGTAAAGTTATGCTGCGTAAAATTTGTAGTGCAAAGCCCACATTTTTGTGTGCTTAAAAAAAAAAAAACCTTGGAGTGTTTTTTATTAATCATACAGTTATATAAATTTGCGTAGACCAAACTCAAATCAATACGTGACCATGTTCTGCCTTCAAACCAGCATGAAGTCTCCGAGGTGCACTCGTGCACAGTTTTTAAAGGTACTTGGCAGGTGGGTTGCTCTGAACATCTTGAGGAACTTGCCACAGTTCTTATGTGGATTTAGGCTGCTCCTGTCTCTTCATGTAATCCCACACTGACTCAGGGATGCTGAGATCAGGGCTTTGTGGAGACCACGCCATCTGTTGCAGGTCTCCTTGTCCTTCTTGTCGCTGGAAATATTTCTTTATGTCTCAGGCTGTTGGGTTGGGGTTGTTATCTCACCTGGCAGAATGAGTGAAATATCCCAGATGGTATTGCATGATGGGTAAGATTCAAAACAACAGCATTAGAGCCAGTGAGACCCCAGTGAGACATGAGATCAACCATAATATTATTATTTACACTTAATTGAAGACTGTCCTTAAAGAACACCATCCAACTTGTAAAATCTTGTTTAAAGCTTCAGTGATGATTTTTATTTTGGTCTATAAAAACAGATCCAACATTAGTCTAGATTTGGAGTCATGTCTATCCAGTAGATTATGGGTTCCCAATCTTTTGAGCCCCCGACCAATTTAACGGTGCCAGAAATGCACAACCCCCCCAAACCCCCAGGATTGTTAAAGCATACAACTGATGCTGCCGCTAATCTGTTGTAATCACCACGAGTCACGTCAGGACAGGAAAGCGAGGCTGATGACATGATTTTTGATTTGTGTGAGCTTTTTCCTTTTTTTCTAAGAGTTACCGCTAAATATAATTTTTTTAAGTGTTTTAGATTTTATTTGATTTCTCTGCATCATTTTGTGACTCATGCTTTGGTAACCGCTGCACTAGATGGGTGCAAGTTTCCCTGTTTTATTTTGAACTGACTCCTGAGAAAACCATTATGGTCTTTAGCAAGATTTGTACTTTTTTAAAAATGTATTTATTTTATCAGATTAATAGTGTACAGAGGGTAAAACTTTTGCAGGTTTGAACCATGATGTTTTTTTAAGTCTGTAACAAACATTTCACATGGTCATATAATTGATTCTTGATATGAAAAATATGAATAGTAAATGTTTAGTGCACCTTGAAAAACGGTGGTGAATAGATCGTGAAAGCTTGAAGTACTTCTACCCTGCCACTCAACAATAATTTTGAAAATGGCAGATTTTAAGAGGAGTGTTGCGTAACAGCCAAATCCCAATATGTACTTAATAAATGGAGCAGGATGTAGCAGATGGTGGGAGATGATTGGTTACAGTAATGGGAGCTCAGCAGCAGCTGTCAGTCCTTCATGTACGTTACTTAAACTTTTGTTTTTATGCAATAGCTATAACTGTGCTCACTTCACTTTCTTCTACTCCTCACTTTCTGATCACTTTTCTTTTCCTGTTGAGTAACAGCCGTCATAGTTGAACAACCCTGTGTCTTAGAAATTATATTTTTATGCTGATACCTTTACACTGTGGGCGGCACGGTGGTGCAGGGGTTAGCACTTGTGCCTCACAGCAAGAAGGTTTGGGGTTCGAATCTCGGCTTGTGGAGTTTGCATGTCCTCCCTGTGCATGTGTGGGTTTTCTCCGGGTACTCTGGCTTCCTCCCACAGTCCAAAGACATGCTTGTTTGGTGAATTAATCAAATTAAATTGACCATAGGTGTGAGTGGGAGTGTGAATGGTTGTTTGTCTATGTGTTAGCCCTGCGATAGGCTGGCAACCTGTCCAGGGTGTACCCCGCCTCCTGCCCGATGACAGCTGGGATAGGCTCCAGCAGACCCCTGCGACCCAAGTGTGGAGAACCAAGTATAGAAAATGACTGACTGACTGACTTTGTTGGAGTTCAGGGATGCAAACATCGTCTAGAGTTCACAATTTTGCCGTTGTTAGTTCTTTAGGTCCCTGTCAACAGTAAAAACAGAGGCAACAGTTGGGGGGAGTTCAGGGTGGATGGATGAGCCAACAAAACACTGGACTCTAACATAGACTGTAAACAGAATACACAAACCTAAGGTAACTCACATTTTAGAGTCAAGAGTTTGGCATTTGAGTTTTTTGGAGCCACAAGTGACTATAATTGGATATGAAGCGAGGGGTAAGGAGGCGGGTCTTACCCTTGAACCCACTACTTGATGTGAATGAGACTTGAGAACTGTCAATCAACCTAACCCCACGCCTAAATGTTCCTGTTTTTGAGGATTAAAATGGTAAATGGAGTACATTTATATAGCGCTTTCTTGACCTTAGCCAGGTCCCAAAGCGCTTTACAAGGCAACTCATTCACCCATTCACACACACACTCACACACCAATTGCTGCCGAGCTGCCATGCAAGGCGCTAGCCACCTTTGGGAGGAACTTAGTGTCTGGCCCAAGGACACTTCAACGACCCACACTACCAATGTAAATGTTTTTCAGATGGACGTCCAGATCACTGAGAAGAGTTTGGTCCATTAACAGCCCATAATGCGACTCCTCCTTCTTAACAGGTTCATATTGTTTGGTCGACTCACAGAGAACATTTCTGGATATGTTTAGTCTTCCAAATAAAATGCCACCCAAAGTTTCCTACACTTGAAAACTGAAAAGAGGATTATTTTAAAGACACACTGATAATGACAGGTGTGATGCTATAAACTCTTTCTTTGCTAGGTAAGAATCACAGCCCAATGCACAGCCCAGGCTAATGTATTCAGTGTTTGAAAGGTGAGGCAGGAGGAGGAAGGGTAGAGTGTATTTTTGGATCTACAAGAAGGTGATAGAAATCCTGTCTCTATGAAATAGCTTCAACCCCAGTCATTTATTGGACCATTCCTCCCCCTCTGCTGCTTACAATACGCTTGAGTGCTCAAAGGTGACAGCTGGAGCGCTGGGAGAAGTGGTGTGAATGTGTAATGTGGGTAAATATCTGGTTCCTGCAGCTACTACTGTACTCCCCACAGCACTGCTGCACGAAGAAACCGGTTTGAAATACAGGCAAGAGAAAAACAAACAGACATGAGGTTACTAGTTGTATCGTGTGCGCTGTTAATGTATCGTTGGGTCCTTAGGTTTCTGTATTTTACAATGGCTGAATGTCTGTTTGATAACCATGGGTAGCTGTAGCATAGCTTAGCTGAGGCTGGGCCAATAGTAAATAAGGCTTAGACGTCTGATTCATTTTTTTCAACCCCTTATGCAACATGCATAACATGCCCGTTGTTGAATTTATGAATTAAAGTGCAGTCACTATAATATCACTTTCCATCTCAATCCTACAACTGATTTTTGCTCCACACCATTATTGGCTTGAAGGGAAGCTACTGTTTACTGTAGGTTGTTTTTTTTTCATGCTGTGACCATTTCTTCTGTCGGTCATTATAACACTGTACTCACCAAAATAATTCCTGCAATCTCAGAAACATGGAGACTGAGCTAAAAATAGGTCCAACTGGGCGAGAGACACAAGTGGTAAGGCAGTCAGACAAGTTGTAAACAGGCTTTGGAGAGTTTAGTCAAAACTAATTAGACGAAAAACAAGAAAGTAGTATTAAACATTGCCCAAACTGTGTTCAAGTAGTTTTTTTCTTTCCAGTTAAATGTATTACTGAGTGTTTAGTTTTTGCTGCTCAAATGCACAAGTGGTATGGTAGACATGCAGCAGGATCCTAAAGTCTGAGACGACTCATGACGATGATTCTATATTGTACTGAAATCTGTAAATTAATTTTTGAATAGCTTTGTATTTGTGTGTCTCCACTTTTACCGTAAGTACTACAAGACTCTGTAAGTTACATGACGGTGTTCAAAAAGCCCAGAACAGTCAGCAACTTATTGTCTTCTTTGGGCGTCAGTTAGTTCCTGCAAAACTTTATGGTACGATGTATCTTTGTAGCAGCACACACACCCCATGTGACCAGTTCCTGCACAGACCGCAAGAAAAGGAAGAAATTATCTGGCATATATGTTAAATACGTTGTTGAAGCCAATAATGTAATAACAGCTGATAACATAATAACAGCCGATAACGTAATAAATTTTCCCTTTTTGAAATGTAATAGGCCAATAATGTAATAACTGGCCAATAACGTAATAAAAGTCCTGAACCGATAACATAATAATTTTTGGCCAATGATGTAATAATTTATTACGTTATTGGCTGCTTATTACGTTATTGACCTGGTAAAAGAAAAAAAAAAACTTTGCAAATGTAATAACTGAGCCAATAACGTAATAAATCATTATGTTATTGGCCAACAGTTATTACGTTATCGGTTCAGGACTTTTATTACGTTATTGGCCAGCTATTATTTTATTGGCCTATTACATTTCAAAAAGGGCAAATTTATTACGTTATCGGCTGTTATTACATTATTGACTTCAACGTGCGTCTTTGCTGATTGCAGTAGTGGTGCAAGAACTATTTTGCTGAAGGAGATTCAACAAATTGAGCAGACTCAGCAGCACAAGTCCAACATGGTAGTCCACCATGGTTGTAGTACTGTTGTTGTCCAGTTAGCGCATGGCAACTAGAATAAAGTGAGTAACCATGACGTCACTGTTATCACTGAAAACTCCAGCGACCCAGGCTGTTTCCTTTCTGAAAAAAGGTTTACGTGTATGTCATCTAAAAAACCATTTCCATGTAAACAGGAGGCCAAAATGCAACAAAATGTTTATGTTTCATCCGCAACTGTTGTCGTGTAAACAGGACCCTAGTCCCACTACACAAAGAGCAACACTTCCACAGAGGTTAGTATTCAGCTCCAATACATGATGAGTCCTCCAGGATTCCTACAAAGAAGACAAAGAACCACACATGCATCAATCAGCTGATCCACCACCATGTGCCAACACATTTAACAAACAAATTAACAAAGATCCAATCATAAATTTACTCTAACCTGACTCTTGGCCCTTGACAAATATGAAGCACACACCATGTTTCAATGGTTAACCAAGTGTTTTATGTAACAGAAAAAAATAAGAGCATACTTGCATCTTAAAATATGGAATCTGTGGGGTGTGATGATGAGACGAGCTCAGGAAAAACCAGACCACCACATTTTTAGAAGTGGTTTCTAACTGGAGAAGGTGCCGCGCTGATTTTTCATGTAGTATCACCAGAAAACTCCGATTATTATCAGCCAGTAGCCTGCAGACACTGCTGACTACCAGCAGGGGGCGTCACACATTGAATAAAATGCAGTCTGGCGATAGAGTTAAGAAAAAAAATTACAATGCACATTCATTTTGCTATAGCTGCAGTTTTACTGGTGCAGCATAAAGACTGAGCAGTAATTATGGGAGGGGTAGCATTATTTATTAACTTCCTCACCCACTTCTTCTGGTATCTCTGACTCCCCCACCCTCCCTTTGCCGTTCAGCTTCCATCTTTACCCACTGCCCTCCCTCTCACCCTCCATACTCCTGTCTCCTTCCCATCTTTCTCTCCCTGTTGCCCTCATTACTTCACCCCAGGCTTCACTTCTCTTACTCTGTCTTTACAACTTTCTCTTACGGACTCGCTACCATCCATCTTTTCCTCACCTGTGGCTCTTCCCACTTCTCGTCCTGCCATTTTCTACCCCCCTCCCTCACTCTCACCCATTTCCCTTAACCTCAGTCCACTTGTTTCCCCAACCATGATCCAGTTTTATGTAGCACACTGATTTTTTTTTTTTTCCTTGTTGCCACCAAATCCAAAAAATCTTTCATCCCCTTCTTGTCCTTATTCATCTCCCTCATTTCTCTTTGCATGTTCTGGGTCATTCGCCCCAACACTTTTCTTTTACTAGGACAGAAAGACATGTTACAACATAACAGAAATAATAATACCCCTGTCCTCAAGTTACGTTGACGTTTTAAAACACTTTCTATCAATGTTCAGAAAAAGGATCAGGGCCATTACATCGGTGCACTGAATCCAGATAATCCTTTTCTTTTCTTACAAAGGGTAAAAGCAGAGCAAACATAATTGTGGATTGTGGGACCTTGAAAGTAAAATAAAACCTGACACATTGCTGAAGGCTGAAATGCTCTTAAATGCAAAGTGTTGCTACGGAAACACACCAACTTTTGGTCGATACGCGTACTTTTTGGAACAGTAAATGTCTTTTGAGTGGCTCAACAACCTGAAGGCCAGACTGGTCCACAGTTTTTAGTTCACATCCACTCCTTGGGTCGATGAACCTTTGGTTTTGGGTTTGCATCAAAGTTTTCATAACACTGACTCATGTCATCTACAAGCCTTTAAAGAGAAACTTTTATGCTTATCCATGCTTTCTGTACAGTTACAGTGTTGGGTGTTCACGCTACACATCACTGAAGTTTCAAATAATGTGATAAAATGATGTTCCTGTAATCTCTGTGAGAAAAGAGCTCGGACTGCAGCCTGATGAAAACATTCAGAAATCAGCTCTGAGTCTGAAAGTCTGACGTATGAATGTCGTCTTTTTCCTCAGCTGTTTGAAAACAACTCGGTCAGGGTATGGTGGTCTTAGTAACTGAACGTATTCTGCAGTTCTCCTCTCCTGAATATAATTAGATTTATTTACCCCATGTACTGCAGCATATAAATAACCACTGGTGCATAGAGATCCTGTACAGTCGTTAACTTTTTACTAGCTACATCACCTTTGATATTTCCCAACAGCAACATTTTCCACTTCAGTCGGCATTTTCCACTCATACACCGATTAATATGCACAAATAAAGAAAACATTTTATTGTGATTAAAACACTGAATCCACCTTTATGTGCCACAATAAACTGCTAATGAGTGTAATATTTACCAAACACAGACGTCCTGCTGTCATCTTTCTTAATGTGAATTTGGTGCTAGTGGTGGGTATATCGATCTAAAATATCGACAGTATAGAAATCCTCATTGGTATCGGTATTGAGCAAGACCTGTGTGATGAGATTGATACGTGAGTTTCAGTTTATCTTGTCTACGTTCAGTACACAACTTCCTGTACAGGCTGTACAAACACTGCTCCTCTCACTTCACCCCTCCTCCTCTTCCTCCCCTGCTTTGCTGTGAGTTGTTGCTGTTGTGCCAGGTACATGACTCTGCAGCTCACTGCTGACTGCATGACGCCAGAGAGAAGGAGGAGCAACGTTTCAGGCTAGAAGCTGCTTTACTAAGTAAAAAGTATCAGCATCGGTAATACTGGCCTTGTATTGTAATTTTGCAGTATCGCACACCCCTAGTTGGTGGTGCCTGCTTTCACATGCTGGATCAGATTCAGACTCGGACTGGTTTAAAAAGTTTGAATTTCAAAGTTACTTTGTATGTTTACACAGTGATGGCCATTGTAAGATAAATATGAACTTTTTTGAACTGCAATCTCTGCATAAACGACTCTAAAGGAGGTCAAGGCTATAAATACAAAGCTGGAAAGAAGCAAAATAGGTGCTCTTGAAACTAGAAAGCACCCAGAGAGCACAGACCTGCACCAAGGCAGAGTCCAGTTGTGCTAGTGCTGTAGACTCCAACATGTTGCCCTCTTGTGGTGAAATAACAATATTATCCTGTGAAAACACTTAATAGGCTTTGTAAGCGATAGGGATTTATCTGGATTTTGTTGTTGTTGTTGTACAGGGATCCTCTGATCTTGTCCAAAGTTGGTAAGACCAGAGGTCCTTGTTAAAAAAACCCAACAAGATCTCAAAAGTAGTTTTTCTGTAATGCCAAGACAAACTAACTAACCAACACTGGCAAAACATAATAGGAATGGAAAGATGAAATCATGATATCCAGGTGTGTGATACACTGTCTACCCATAACTTGATCTTTTGTTCAACCTTTACTTTAACAATAGCAAAGGAAGAAAAATTAACAACTTTTAATGGCTCGTCAAAATAGTTTTGTCTTTTGTTTTACATTTACTGCTGACTACCTGAATCTCAGCAGCAGAAAGCCTCCTTTTCTATTGCAGCTAAACTTTGTTAAATACTTCACAAACAAGTGTTTCTTTTTCAAGGACACCTTAACCACACAGAACATTTCTCTCATAACTCATCAACATAACTCGCAGCACAGACGCGCTGGGAGTACTGAGGTGCAGTGAGGAGGCGGCTGGGACGGATCAATACATTGACAGACAGCTATTCTGATGTTGTCTGTCAATTCAGAGGACTCTTTATAGAAAAGTAGTTATCCTTGCCCAAGGTTTTCAAAACAAGGTTTGCTCTGAAACATATACAACTGTCATGATAAAATTAATTGAATACGCTCGACTCAATTCCACTCAAGGAGAACTCATTTTCTCTTTGTAACATTCGCCCGCCAGACAGAAACTGACTCAGCTAGTGTACAAAACACCTGTACTGTATGAATACTGGAAGTTCAGGCTGGGAACATGTGGATAAAATGTGGTTGTTCTCAAGAGGACGGTCTTTATGCCTTGATTATACAATAGGAAAAAGCTTTAAACAAGCTTGAAAGGCTACAGCTATGTAGACATACTGTACAATGTTGTGTTCAGCAGTGCTAGCGAAAAAAAATAAAGGTAAGTATCATAATGAAAAAAAATTAAGGGACATTAGTCAGAATAAATGAGTATATTTATTTATTTATTTACTTTTACAATCAAGCCAGATTCCCAGGTACTTGTAGGAGGTGACAAATTGGATTTCAGAGCCGTTCAGTGAGAAACATTTTGTTGGATAATCAGTTTGTGAGGGGTTTCTGGGACGACCATACATTTAGTTTTGCTTGTGTTTAGTGACAAATGGAGATCAGAGAAAGCATGCTGAATGTTGGTGAAGCTAGTCTGTAGAGCAGATAGAGCAGCGTGGAGAGAGGGGCTAGATGTATAGACAATGGTGTCATCAGCATACAGGTGGATATGCGAATTATTTACAGCATGGGATATATCATTAATGTAGATATTGAAGAGCGTTGGGCCAAGTATAGAACCCTGCGGGACACCTTTGTGAATGGGTAAAGGGTTTGAGAGAACACCCTCCACCAATCCAAACAATTGTCAGAAAGACCTGTATTTCGTAGTCTTTTAAACAGAATGAGATGGTCAACAGAGTCAAATGCCTTAGCCAAGTCTATGAAAACAGCTGCACAGTACACTTTGTAAATAAATAAATCAAACACATAAATACCATATCTCAGTCTTATTTTCGATATTGTTTTGTACTGTTTTGAGGACTGTCTGCCATTTTCATCTCCCACTGCACCCGCTTCTTTAGCAATGGTTCAGTGGTATCTGATGGCAGAATTAGTACCACTCATAATATTCACTCTAGATCAGTGGAGGGAAATTTTTCTGGATGGAAAAATCCATTTTCTTTGTTAGGGACAAGGTCGTATCTGTTATTAAAATGCAACCTGCCGCCACTTTTAGAAAGGTTTCAGAGCGTGGACTGTTTCAGGAAGAGGCTGTCTTGTCTCGACACTGCCACTGTTGCTGAGAGTCTCTAAAGTGTTGTTTTGCAAACCCACAGAGAGATCTTACAAGAACTTTGCTGGCACGCAGTGAAGAGTCAAGAGAGTGTGCTCGTCATAACCATGGATCTCCACATCTTTACACGGATCAGTAATGTGCCCTTGCACTGTTTTTCCGATGTGTGGATACTGTTCACACTGTCACACTTAAAACTGTAGCATACCTTTAAAACACGTCCTTACAGTTGAAGTATGAACTCTTCACCTCACATTTAAACAAATACTCAAATATTGAATAAAAAGTGAGAGCCCTACTTTTTTTTCTGTTGCTGATCATATTTTGGGCTCGCTGGAAATTTTAGAATATATATTTTCTCAGCTTTAGGGTTAAAACCCTCCAGAAGCTATGCATCCTCTCTCAACTTTCTCAAGCTAAACAAACAAAGAAACCTACTTCACTTTAAAAAGCTTTGGATAAAAGCATCAACAGAAATACCTAAACAGCAGAAAAAAGTAAAGCCCTAATATAATTTAGTTTCCACTCAGCCTGTTTATATTGGTTCAATCACGTATATCCCGAGGGAAATATGTACATGGTGAGCAGACCTGCACTGTGCACATTTATGAATAGTTATCAAGAAAACTTTGTTAGGGCTATAATTTAAAACTGCATTGCAAAGCAACTACTTCCTCCCCTGTTTCAAAGCCAGGGTTCCAGCCAGGCAGAGCACTCGTCCCCTTACTTGATAAGTTTGTTGCTATGCCAACCACTGATGATAAAGTGGCTGAAAAACATTTCTGAATCATCTGTTTGTATGATGGTATTGCATGTTCCATTATGCTGTAAAAGACTGACAGCACAGTTTTAAGGCCATATTACTTAAAGGTTGCTCTCAGTGCAAATCAGCAATCACTGAAGACAAAAACACAATCTCAGATAATGCTTCACTCTGCTTTTACTTTACCTCCTGTGACTTTCGTGTTCATTCACCTAGTGTATTATTTCACAATAAGGAAACTCTAAACATTCATGTTGTATGAATGGCAGTAGTGGGAATTCAAATTAATAGAGTTTGGGTACATACATCATGTGGTGGATCATGGGTGCATCCACCATGTTTGTGGTCTGCAATGGTAAACAGACGAATAGCATCAGGAGCCAAAAATGTATATTTGACACACATAATACTAATATTATAACACAAATTTTATGGGACACCAATTTAAAAAAAAAAAAAGTGGGGCATCATTTAAAGAGGTGGAACAGATGCCTAGATGCGAGCGATCGCTGTTGTTTTCTTCATGATTTTTGTGAATGGTCGGCAAACAGCTGAAGCATCCAAGCCTGTAGCGCTGTTTCTGAAAATTACAAATCTGTTACAGTGCAAGAGAAGCATTGGTTTGTTCAGGAACATTGTTTTTTTCCATATTTATGTAATAGATTAACGTTGCCTACCACAGCCCCAAACATGACAACAGCACGATTGGTTGTATTGCTGTTACACAACCAAAAGAGAGAGACTGACAGGTGTTTTAGCCCCAACCTAAACAGTGGCCTAAGAACATGATTAACTGATTAACTTCTCCCAGACCAGTGATGAAACTTACTGCCACATCCCATCTGCATCCCATTGTTGATACAATATAATGAAATGACCAGAAAGTTTGTGCACTAAAAAGTGTCGAAATCTATAGGAACGAATGTGGCTGCTGATGAGCGGACCATAAATCCCAAAATGCTTTGCAATGTGACGTCACGATCTCGAACTCCATTAAACAAAAATCACTTAAAGGAATAACATGTAGGATTTCGTGCCCTCTAGTGGTGAGGTTTCACATCACAACTCGCTAAAATTGTATCCCCAATCTCTCCTAATGAGGGATGAGTAGCTGTGTTGCCATCAGGTGCCAAAAACAAATAGCATTTTTTGCCTGCAACCACCCTGACTAACTGTGATATATCTAGTGATGAAGATACTTTAGGTAGATATTTACAAATCCTATGCAGCATTAGTAAGTTTTGTAAAAAAAAACAACATATTACTTAAATATTATTCTGTATATTTTGTTTTATTGGTAATGTCAGGTAGAAGTTACACAAAGATGTTACACTTTTATTGGAGAAGATATTTTTGATATTGACACAAGGAAAAACAAGGTACATTAAAAACCAGGTCCTATCTAAAGCTACCAGAGAACGTATAGCATTTAAATTGGTAGGATACACTGGCTCTCCAGCAGAAAATCCTCTCAGCGGTCAGTCAAAAAACATTTGTCCCTTATCAACAATTTCCATCTGAGAAACACAAAACTAGTGTTTCTTCCTGTTTTCTGTTTTTGTCTGTCCAGATTTTCTTTTACATGCTCGTATTCCCTTGACAATTACTTGCTTGATGTCCTGTGATTATACACTAGTGAAAAGTTTGCTATTAATAACACATTTGACTTCAGCAAATAGAGCCCACTAAAAATTATACACTGTTCCTTCAGGTGTCCAAATTAAACTACAAAGATGACCGAGAAAGTGAGAGGTTGTATCTAAGGCAGACTGAAAGGCTGTGGCTAATTGTCAGAGGCAGTATGTACTTGTACACTGGTACACATACATTTGTTAATTTTAATGTAAATACAGTTTAAGTATGTATTGTATAGAGAAGACAAATCAGGACATAAACAAACATACTGTTTAATTTCCACGAGGACAGTTTATTTTCAGCTGGACTGTTACACAGAGATACCTATTTAAAAGCCAGGTCTCTAAAACTGGCTGGGGTCCATATGAACAAATAAAAGGTGAACTCCAAATACAGGCTGAGAGTAATAAACACTTGTGAATGAATTAAGTATATACCATACCTCTAAGTGTTTCACAATTAAAGTCTTTTATAGAAACAAATAGTTTATGTCCACTAATATGCTAGAGTGGCTGATTTACAATGAATGAGTGAAGTGGTAACTTTTTTGATCCACTGTGTTCCTGAAATTGATTGAAGCCTTAAGACAAGGACAGCTCCTCATATAGAGGCCTGTCACCTTCAGCAGTTCATATAAATAAAAGCTGGGGTCATGAGTTGAGGACATTCAAAATTCAATTAATCAGTTTATACTTCTTTTTGCACCAGTCCCATGTTTCTGTGAACTACATAGTTAGAAAGAGTAGAGACGAAAGCCAGTGCCTCAAACCACAGCAGTATATCCTCTGGTGTTGATGTGTCACCCCCGTTAGCAGACTTGTTTGTGACTCAACATTAAATTAGATTCAGTCATAACGACTTAGACTTAGCAGCCAACCAAGCAGTCCCAGTCAATTCTGCATCAGAAGTTCACAACGACGACTTCTTCTCTTTGTGTGGCTTGCCATCATGTATTCTGTATCTTGTGTTATCTCACCGCATGCAGCGGCACGCAGAGGCTGCTCCCTGCTACGAACAGACATCGGCTGTGGGGTACTTCGGGGCGAATGCCAGAGAATTAGCCTTTGCGAATATGCATAAAATCACTTCAATAGGCAGAGAATGGGGGAGGGGGGTGCAGCAGACAAAGACATTATCTGTGTAGCTGGCATAGATTTCCTCGGATAAGACTGTGTGTAGATGTCTGTTTGAAGGTTTAGTCTGTGGGTGTTTGGGGAAGCAATCATACCAATTACTCTGTGTGTGTGTCTTTGTGTGTGTGTGTGTGTGTGTGTTGTAATGAACCCGTTTGTCTTAAATCTTTTGCTCGTTCATAAAATATAGATGCTACGGATTCCCATTAGAATTGCAATGGTTATTTATTATTTCTGTGGGATGAATAATTCAATTTTCATTTTTTGCAAATGCAGCACTCAAAAAGATGAGAAGATAATAGTCGTCATTAACAGTCCCCCTCTCTCTCTGTCTCTCTCTTTCTGACTTTCTCCGTCTGTTGCTGATGTGACAAAATATTTTACATTTCCAGCCCTACCATAACCAATGGCGGAGGTCCAGCTTTGTATCACCAAGTGAAAACTTTACAAATGAGAGCAAAAGTGGGCCAATTCTTCTAATTACATACATTTTAAACATTCTGCAAAGCATCACACTTGTTTGGCGCAGTGTACGAGTTGATCTGCAGGAAATTAGTGTGCCAGCGTAGCTCATAGAAAATACGTTCAACAAGCACTTTATTAGGAACACCATACTCATACTGGTTGTCCTTTCACTCTCAAAACAGCCTCAATTCTGGTTGACCTGACTGCATCACATCGTCTCTGCAGATTTGTCAGCTGCACAGTCATGCTGCCTGTCTGCTGTTCTGTTGGTCAGGTTGGTCTACATGTTCAGCAACAACTCTCAGATGGGCTGTGGCATTTGAGCCATGATTGATTGGAATTAAGGGGCCCAAAATGTGCCAAGAAAACAGTCCACATACCATTACACACCAGCAGCAGCAGCCTGGGCTGTTGACCCAAATCAGGCTGGGTCCATGCTGTTCTGCCTCAGCACAAATAAAGATTCATCAGACCAGGCTAGACTACTTTTTTTCTATGAAAAAGACCAGTTTTGGTGAGGCTGTGTCCACTGCAGCCTCAGACTTCTGTTCTTAGCTGACAGGAGGGAAACTCTAGTTGGTCTTATACTGACGTGCTGTTCATTTTGAGATACTTTTTCTGCTCACCACAATTCTGAAGATGAGTATCTGAGTTGGCCTTTCTGTCAGCTAACACCACAAGAGGACTCTGCTGTTCAGTCTATAGCATCAATACAGCTGGATTATCCCATAATTGGGAGGTTTAAGGTTCGCAATTTCATGTTTTAAAATATCAAATGCCGTAATGGGTACTACCGTATTTTCCAGACTATTGAGCACACCTGTCTATAAGCCGCTTTTGAATTTATTCGAACAGTTTCATGTGGTCCACTCTGACCGGGTCTGACGTGACAATGCTAAATGTATTAAGTTCAAAGCGTCGGAATAAAGTAGCAGCTTATAGTCCGGAAAATACAGTAATTTGTCCTAGATTCTAGAAAGCAAAACCCTGATGTTTTGTTTCATAAAGACTGATGAAAATACACCAATCACTGACAACATTATGACCACTTACAGATGAAGTCAACAACACTGATTATCTCGTTACAATGATACCTGTCAGTTAGTGTCTAATATTAGGCAACAAGTTAACATTTTGTCCTCCATATTGATGTCAGAAGCTAAAAAACGTGCAGCATAAGGATGTGAAAGCTGGTGAAGACTTTGGGCAATGTTCTGCTGGGAAACCTTGACTCCTGACATTCAGGTTACTTTGACATGTCCCACCTACCTAAACATTGCTGCAGACCAAGTGCAGTCCTTCATTCAAACTGATTTCGTAATAGCTGTGGGTTTGGATTCAGGAACGGTTTGAGGAACACAAAAATAACTTGAACATCTGTGAGATATGCCAGACAAACAAGTCCAATCCATGGAGGCTGTAAGTATGAATGGGAGTTTCCCCTGGTGAAGATTGTGAGCGATGAAGACTCAGAAAAATCTTGTTGGTGCTTCATGTACATTTATTACGGATCTGGGTCAGACCTGCACCACATGCAGTGTACAAGTCTGACAAAGTTGAGGCCAGTAAATTCGGCCTCTTATACCTTTAGCTTTGCCTGTGTGAAATACTCAAGGAGTCATCTTTCTCCCCAAAGATAGACATACACGACAGGAAGTCAAAGTCTTACGTAAGTTGGCAAACTATTCTTGGACACTTGCCATCCAGAGAAACCTACAAGAACAACTGAAGACCATCTTCTTACCTTCAAAAATACCATACATAGAGTCTGACCTCTGAAGATCTTATTATAACTGAAAATCATATCATCAGAGGCCCTACCTTGCAACTTCCAGGACCTGAAGGATCTGCTGCCAAAGTCTTGGTGCCAGAAAACACAAAACACCTTCCTAAATGTCGAGTCCAGGTCTTAACAAACTTGGCAACAAAACGGGGACCTACGTAATGCAGTTAATGTTATGGCTGATATGGGTGTAGACTGCTCAATGAAAGATAGCAGGAGCCCTTGTACAGTTATGAATCTGTTGGGCTTTTTATATTCACCGTGGCTGCATTCCTAAAGCTATACTCGGCAAACTATGGCTGGACTCCAACCAGCAGACATAAATTGATAGTGACCTTCTCCTTTCACTCGCTGAAAGAAAGCAAACAAGCGCATTTTCCAAAATACCAAAACTACTCCTTTGATAAACCATCAGACACCAGTCAACAGGTGAAAGTAAATAACTCTGATCCAACAGGCTTTTATTTGGAACCTTGTAAGTTATGACCTTTCAAAGTGTGTGTGGGCTTTTAATATCCACAGTGTGTCACAATCCTTTCTCACCAAAGTGCTAATGAAAAAAAAAAACCAAAATGCCACAAAAATCACCTTTTAAAAGCAAAAAAATTGAGATGAAAGGATACTGCAAGCATTAAATCTGATGCTTTGACAGTCGCAGTGACAGACGTTTCATTCCAACTTCTAACAAGGAGTGCCGACGGAGATCAGAGCTTCTAACGCTGCATCCTGAACTTTTGAGTGTGATTTTCCTTTTGTTATTCTCCTTCTGTCTATCTGAATGTTACTCACCTCTTACTTTTTTTGAGACCCTCTCTAATTTTTATTCTCTGTCGTACTCTCCCCCCTCTCTTTGCATCAGGATATGACAGGTGAGTGGGGAATTGGAAATAGGATGTCTCAAAGAGGCCGGCTCTGACATTGGAGGTTGAATACTAACAGTGCAACTTTTTTCTCTAAATCTCCGCTGCTCTCGTCTCATTTCTTTTGCTTCCCCCATCACACTCGTCTCTCACCGTAGCGACAGAAATCTAACCATGGGGGTGCTAAAGTTGAATCAGTAATACCTTCCTGCACCAGTAACAAATGATCCAAAAAGATTTGGAGTTTATGGGGAGATTAATGTGAAAGGTTGTTTTGAGGCTTAAAACTGAATCACAAAATCACAAAAGCAATAGGTGGGAAATGCATATTATCCCCCGTTAGCTCAGGGCACATGGTCGTGGATTAGCTTCAACAATCTGCTAAGAGCAACGCATTGTATAAAGGAAAGTTTTACATTGAAGCCGCAGGAATATGTGTCTGTTTGAGGTCAGACATCGCCCACTGTTACTGTGTTCATGACTGTCTAATGAATTTTGCTCGGGTTTATTAGGGCCTGTGTTTGACATGTGTTCAGAGTGCTGGTATGGAAATCGTTGACAGCTGATGAAGTGTCAGACTGATGGCTCTGGATGGAAAATGTATCATGTTGTTGACCTTTATTTCCCAGAGAAAAAAAAATAATCAGGTGCGTAGTCTCATTTCCAATATGACCTTTTACATTAGGTAACACCACATCTGGTAAGGTAATATCATATCTCATTGCTACGAGCTGCTGGCTCCTGCTGGAATATGTGTCATGTTGGCCAGCCTGAGCTGACAGATGCCTATCAAACCTGGTGTGTTTGTTACAGAGGTATGCAACACCAGGATGATTGCAGCATACTAATTCAATTCTAAAGAGCAAACTAATTTACTTATACATACTGGAAATGTGCGTGTACAAGCTGTTATGACATTGTGGGAGCTGGTTTTCCATCCTGTGCCTTCCCTGCTGTTTGTAAATGGAAAACCTGTCAATAAGACGCTGTCGTGGATGTCAATTAGACAATTGGCTCTAATATGACCTTAAACCAGAACAAATAACAAATAACTTTATTGGCAGAGGAAGAATTTATTGGGGGTAAATGTACAATTGACTTGACTTAATTTAACAATTAGAGGTAGGTTTATTGCCATATTTAGTTAAGCTGTAATAAATTACATACATGTCCACACATGTCTATAATGCTGTGCTTCTTGCACATCATAATAGGAGAACAGTATAAAATAGTTTGTTCTTGTTTGGGCCGGCTGTGGCTCAGCTGGTAGAGTGGGTCGCCTTTGAATCGTAAGATTGTGGGTTCGATCCGTGGCTCCTCGTGTCCACATGTCAAAGTGTCCTTGGGCAAGACACTGAACCCTAAGTTGCTCCCAATGGTGGCTAGCGCCTTGCATGGCAGCTCTGTAGCCATTGGTGTGTGAGTGTGTGTGTGAATGGGTGAATGAGTTGCCTTGTAAAGCGCTTTGGGACCTAGCTTAGGTCATGAAAGCGCTATATAAATGTACTCCATACTCCATTCTTCTCTTACTACTGTTCAATTATGTGACGAGGCCGTGCGCCCTAACAACAATTTGCTGTGGAAGCTAAAAAGGAAGCAGATCTCCTTCTTATTACCCATTCAAATAAGCCCAGCTGTGCATCTGGATAGTCTAGCATTCCTAAGTTTGTGACTAGCATCCCCAAGCTAACGGCTAAAATTTGGAAGTAAGAGACTAGCCTTCTAGACACTCGCATAACTATCCTTGACACTCACATCCCAAAGGTAGTGACTTGGGTTCCTAGACAGGTCAATAGCATTGAAAATCAGGTTAGTAGCATCAAAGAACATTTAAACATTGGAGTGGAATGAATGGTAAATGGTAACTGCACCTAAATAGCACCTTTTCACCTTTGCTTAGGTGTCAAGGTGCTTTGGCTCACAATTTACCCATTAAAACATGCACACACACACACACACACACACACACACACACACACGCCAATACAAACACAGCTACCATGCAGAGCACTAGCTAACATCAGGAACAACTTAGGGTTCAGAGTCTGGCTCAAGGACACTTTGACATGTGGACCACCAACCTTACAATTTGTGGATGACCTGCTCTACCAGCTGAATCACAGCCACCCCAAACATAGTGATTTTCAGATACAGATGTTTTTGTAATGTGAACTTAAGTCTCATATGACTGTCTTAAGTGCAGTTACTTTTGTTCCTGAATTTTTATTTGATGTTTATTTTGTATTAAATTTGTATGACCTCACAGTTTATGAGTCATTCATTTGATTCAGTTTTGCTAGCCTGGACATGCAGTCAATTCGGGAGAGCTTCATGTGTTTGTAAATGTCCATATTACTGGCAGTGCTTAATTTAGGCTTCATAATGCATAATGTTTCTTAAATATGAACCTGTAATTAGAAACAAAAAAGCAGGAAAAGAAGCTTTGTAAAACTTGAATTTGAAGGGCGTAGGTTTGAGACAATGCACCACCCAGCGATCTGTTTCACCGAAACAGTAACATCAGGTAGAGAACAAAGCAAAATGAAATGATCTTTTCATCTTAAGCTTTACACATTTCTCAACATGCTGACAGTGTGTGGTGGAGTGCTTATAAAAGCAATACTTTGCATCCAAAGGCCACTGTCATTTAATAAAGCCTTGAGGGAAACGCTACAGGCTGAGAGTTAGCATATCATTAGCCAAGTTATAATATCATAATGTATAAGACCATTAAATGCATAAGTAAGACCCTTTTGTGGGAATCTCATTTTCACACAACTCAGCTGGAAACATTAAAAAGGCAGTCAGAGTATTGAACCAACTCACAGAGGTAATTGCGGCTAATCAGAACTGCCAGTGACTGTTGTCATATCAGCCTGAAAAATGGCCAGCCATGATATTAAAATGAGCAGAGTGTTACTGTGTACTTCTTTGTAAATCTGGGACCGAGCCACACTCACACTTCTATAACAGCCAGATCAATCACTCATCAAAGCACCTTTTGATTCTCTGCGCTCTAATAAACGTACAGGAGGCTGCACAAATCAATATATTAAACCTTCTGTTTCTTTTCCAGTTGCTGTGTGTTCAGCCTTTATTTGTGTATAGCCCGTCTTCCACTGGCTTTTGATGATGTGTTCGCAGTTGCTATGAAACCAGCGATGTATCTATAAAGCCTCTATACAGACAACGTGAGTTCTGCTCTTCTTTCAGCTGCCAGAGACTGAGAGCTATTGGGTTTTATATTGTAACACACAATATGGCTGTATTGCATTGCATCCAAAAGGGAATTATGTGCAGCGTTAATGTAGGACAAATGTACAGAGAGACATGTGCAAAGACAACCACTGTCCTGCATTCCAGATTTATCCCCTCTCAGTTATACTTGTGTGTGTTCAGATGAAGCACAAGGTGAATTACATAAATGGAGGAATTTCATCTTGAAGTAAACAGAAGTGGACCAGAATAAATAGATCCAACATTTTCAAGTTTGAGGGAGGGTGGCATTTTATCTTTTTAAGAGTAAAAGTGTTGTGTGGAATAAACAACTGAAACAGTGAGTATGTCACAATAACTAGCATTGAGTGATGAGTGTCTGAGAACTGACCTGAGTTCTGGTCAGTTCGATCTGGATAAAATTTCAACTGTATCCAGATTCTGAGACTATTTTAGTTTGTTTTGTTAGGTTATCGCTGATATATGTTTCCATTTCATTATCTCATGTTTAATATAAAACCGATAATTACATTAATGTTTTCATTCATTGTAAGTGGTTTAAACTTGTAAAACACAGACTGTCTATAGATCGGATGAAGCTAATGTGATGTCACCCATTGGTTTGTGGTATTTGAATATCGTCATGTTGGTTTTTTGGAGTCAGAAGTGACCATATTTGGATATGAAGGCAGGAGTGAGGAGGTGTGTCTGACCCTTGAACCTGAGGACACTGCCCAATGTGTGAGATTGAAGTTCAGGGTTGGTCTCACTGAATATAAGACCTATCAATCAAACGATATTGGTCTTTCTGAGGACTAGTATTTACTTAATGACGATCGCTAATAAGAAAAATAGACTTTACCTAATGACATCAGAATGACTTCATGAAATACACAACTCTGATTTCATGAATTGAAGTTAATCTAGCAAGTTTTTTTGAGCCAGCATCTAGTGGCCATTGGCAATTTTGCACTTTTTTGCACTTCCACATTGGCTTCACATTTGAATCCTGGTTCCTGCATCCATGTCTATATACAATCTGTGGTCAAACATTAGCTGTCTGAGGTATGAGAACTCAACATCATATTGAGTGCTTGGATTTAAGTTAGATTTAGATTACTCTTGACCATTGTAATGGTGCAGCAAGATGATGGTTGGTAACCACCTCACTGCCTCATCCTCCCTTTCTCTGTTCCCCAACTTGTTCCCCTTTTCTCTCACTCTTATCGACTGAAGAGCATGAAACTGTTTCCCTCTCACCAGGACAAAGACGAGTAAGGACGCAATGCTTCCCGTGGCAGCAAGTGAGTGATGCATACTGTATTATGTTAAAGGTTAATAGAGGAAGCCAATGGCTCCACAGCTGGGCATCATAAAAGAAGAGCCAGATCACTGCAGCGGTTGCCGTTTGTCAAGGACGTGCATCAGCGTTACAGATGATCTTCACCACAGGAGGTAAACTTTATCATGAACTCAGAAAAGATCCAGATTATTATAGTGGTAATTACTCTGTAGTCACATCTGTTTTTGGTAATAACCCATAATCGTTTGTGGGAAAAGTTGCTGAGCATATGTGTATACCTCCACACACTGTACGAAAGTGTGTGTGTGTGTAGCCATTACTTGTGTTGTGGGGACTTAAATCTATTTATACAGACTTATTGAACAGAAAAAAAGCAAGTCTACATATCGTAAATCAGATGGAGACATATGTTAAGGTTAGGGTAAGGGTTAGGAGGTAGCTGTCATGGTTATGGACAGAGTTAATGAATGTAAGTCAGTGTAATGTCCTCTATAGTCCTGGAAACCTGTGTGTGTGTGTCAGTGATACACAGAGAGACAGTGTGAAAATACCCTGTAAGTTCCACTCCAGCGCCTCTCATCCTGCCAGCCCTCTGCAAGGCCGGGTCGCCTCAGGGTCAGCCCATTTCTGATTATCCCACATGATTGGCGGCTCCGTCTGCGGCCATGGGTGAGTGAGTTGGCGTGACATCAAGCCTTATTGGAGGAGACCCGAGTTCAGGGGCGGGGTCAGAGGTGACACAGGACCAGAGTAGGGAGATGTTAGCTTATGATTGGTTTATGAGTGACAGCTTGACACAGCCAGGTAGGCAGGCGAGAGGAGAGGAACAAAGGGTCAAGGTATCACCTGGATGTTGTATTGGATTAGTTGCCTTGGCGATGGTGATGGAATTTGTTTCATTTAGAGTCAGCATTTTAGTAACGATCACTTTGTATGCTGCTGGTACTGCAGCTTACATTATCAAACAATTTTATTATAAAAGGTCCAAGTAGGTCAGATAAACTTTTAATTTTTGAACTTTTATGCACTCTACATGCCCCTGGTAATCTGAGTCATGCCAACTTGTTGCTGCAAACAAACAAAGTTGCTTTCACTTCAAATACACTTTCAAGCTAGAGGTTGTGTTTTCTAAGACATTAGACAACAGCAGCCTTTATAAAACAATGTTGTTGTTTTTTTTTTTTACATATAACTTTGAATGCTGCTCCCCAGAAAAAGATCAAAACCTTATTTAGTTACATGGACATGTAATTTAGAGGAAATTAAATATGATTACAGAAAAAAAAACCTGGCTTACAGAAGTCCAGGAAGATACAGATCTTTTTCACGTCAGCCACTTTGACTTGTCATAGGAAGAATGTTAACCATCCTCTGCTCTATTATGTAGTGGCCAGTAAACTATTTGTAATCCACAGACCACTTACTAGCATCCTTGGGATAGATATTAGCTTTCCCATGCTAGTTACTGGCATCCCTAATATGTGAATTGCAGTACTAAGCTACCCCACAGGTCACTGAGGATAGCAACTTCTATCCCAAACTAGTCACATCCATCTGTAGGTGAGCAGCTTTAGATGAAGCTTTGGTTACAAACTTTGGTTTTTACCATAGACTAAATATAGAAATAGACGAAACAACCAGGTCTCAAATATGAGGTCAACTCCTGATGATCACTAGATGTTGGTTCCAGAAAAAATCTGGCTCATGTTGACTTCAGTTCAAAAATTGTAATTTTCAGTCATGAAATATTTTTTCCAGAAGTCCTTCTGATTGCATTAGCTCAGGGAAACTCTTCTACTCAGTGATCTGGTGGTTCATCTGAAAATCTTTGAGCATTAAGTAGATATTAGGCTTCAAATACAGGACGATTTAGGGGCGTGATTTGCTAGGATCCATTCCTGTTTTGTTTGTTTTACTTCCAAAGAGACTAGACCTGAACCCCAGTCTCATACCCAGGGGTCTCACTCCTCTCTTCATATCCAAATATGGTCACTTCTGGCTCCAAATAACCAACATGGCAACGTTCAAATACCAAACTCCTGGCTTCAAAATGTGTGAGCCCACAAACCAACAGGCGACGTCATGTTGGCTTCATCCATTCTATGTACAGTCTATGGTATTCAGCTTCTTTTTCACACTAAACATATTCACTGCTCACTTATCAAGTGTAGCATACAAATCTGACATAAAGTATCAAGATCAAGTTCAGTCTATGGGTTGTTTTCATATTTTATATTATTAACCTGAGCAT
>OOFC01022831.1:0-10534 GCA_900323345.1 Pseudochromis fuscus
TAGAGCAGTGGTCCCCAACCACCGGGCCGGGGACCGGTACCGGTCCGTGAGGCATCTGTTACTGGGCCGCACAGAAAGAATGAATAATTTATATAATTTCCATTGTATTGATTATTAGAGTCTGGAAGACGTTTTATTTTGAAAATCGACCGGATTCTCTCTTCTCTCTGTCCCTCTTGACACGTTAATACGCTTGTCACGGTCACGTGATCAGAGACGTTGCCCCAAAAAACTAGTCTACAAGCTAGCTAAAATGATTAAAAAACAAACGTCTTTAGATAGCTTCTTTACAAAGGGTAAGTATTCGTTTTATATGCCTGTTGTGTTGTTTTATTTTCGCTGTATTTATCTGCCACACCTTGAAGGCCGGTCAGTGAAAATATTGCCGAGCTTAAACCGGTCCGTGGTGCAACAAAGGTTGGGGACCGCTGCTACAGAGTGAACACTGCTGCCCTCGTGTGGTGAAATCACAGCACCATATTTAAAACATTTGTGATTTAATTAATTTCCTTTAATGTTTGATACACTATCACTAGAGGGGAAACAAAACAAATATATCTGATTAACTTGCAGTGAAACATGAGCTTCAGTGCAACAGCAGACACGTTGTAATGTCTAAATCCTTCGACCAAATCAGAAATATCCTCCAGCTGTCACGGTTTACAGCAGAAAGGTGAAGGTGAGAAGGAGATTTTCCACAGTGACCTCCATGTCAGACGTTTGAATCAGTCATCAGGAGGATTGTACATGTTTCAAACTGGAGAAAAGTCCTGGTCTGATGCTTACAAACATATCACTGTTTATGAAATACTGAACTACAACCTCAGATAGCTCTCTGCTGTGAGCAATGTGACCCCTGCAGGAGGTGACCAAGTATGTGATTACACCTCACAACACAATCCTGATGAAGCTGTTTAGCTGAAATGCTGAACCTGAAATAATTAAGGAAAATATTCCAATCTTTAAATGTGGTTATACTAAAGAATCTAAATCTACTTTTCAAGGGTTTCAATTGATTTCATTTAGAGAACATTGAAAACACAAGCAAAAAAATATTTGCAGTACTATGTGCTTTGCAGAATTGTAGAAAGAAAAAGTGTTGATTTGAATCTGTGTAGCAAATAATAAACTTTTGTGTTGTTTCCCACAATCTAACTGATTCTGTATCTTTAAGGTTGATAACAATAACAATATATAGGTGGATACTATTATTTATGTTTACATATAATATGAATAATATGTATATTTTGTCCATAAGGGTTCCTAAAGATGTGTCAGTAAGACCTTGACTGAGGGGAACGTTTCACAAGTGGAAGATTAAAAAAAATGTCAGCGCCCCCTGGTGGACATATTTTGTAATTGTGAAACACAGTTTTGGCTTTTGTGCGGTGCAAGTGTAGGGATAAAAACTGATGGCTAACATAAAAAAAAATAAATAAAAAATAGGTCACAACTATACAATGTAATAACAACAATAATAATAAAAATAATAATAAAAAAGAAGCAGGAATCCCCAAGTGATTTTTGTGTCCGCTTGTTTGTTTTTTTCAACCTTAGGAGCCAAACCAGCAGCCAGTGGCCCCGATGGAGCGGTGGCGCCACAGAGCAGCTCTCTCAGATCCAAAGGCCTGGGCCTCCTCCGCAAGCTGAAGATGTCTGTGGAGCTGCTGATCGCCCTGGCTGCTCTCCTGTCCTGGGTGGTTGTAGGTGTGGTGATGTTTGATTTTGTGGAGTACAAGGCTGTCCCTGGTAAGACCGCAAGCACCTCTTTAGGATTTCAGTCAGCTCATCATTTAAACGACTATTAACAAGTTTTCCATTGTTGCTAGACGTTCACCAAATCATTACGGACCCTGTTCAAGCTGTAAATGATGCTGTTGACGAAGTGTCCAGTCTGCTCAATAAATTTCAAGGTAGTGGGATATTAAGTATATATGTATATTTTTTTAATGTATTAGTGTGAGTCATGTGATGCAGTGACTTACTTCTCTTTTCCAGAATGTGCACCTGATTTAAGTGACCCCATGTCTGCCGCCACTTATGTCGGCGAGGAAATATCACAAGCAAAAGATGGATTTGTTCAATATTTTTCAGATGAGGAAGGTATGTCAACTCATTCATACTAAAAATAGAATAATACTCACTTATGAAAAGACTTTAATATAATATTCTAATATAATGATCTCCATCTGAACCACAGGGACCTTTTACCTCAGCTACGTTGACCCCGTGGTCATTGGACGACAAGCTTTTCATTCAACTAACGACTTCATGTGTGGAGTGGTGGGCTCCTGTCGGGACACACTGTGTGCTGTTGTAGATACTATATTAGACACAATACATGCTGTAAATAAAGGTATGTATCCCAAAGTATGATGTTTATGTTTATAATAAAATAATACTGAATTAATCTGTTTTTAAGAAGTATTCATTTAGCTAAACTTTAACAATCTCTATTAACTGCTTGTTGGAAGCTGTAAATTATTAATTTGTATCGTTCCCTCACAAATATTGTTTCTTCTCTTCAGGAAAACTTGATCTTAGCTACATTGACCCTGTGATAATAGGCAGAGGTGTCTTCAATGTTACTAATAAGTACGTGTGTGGAGTGGTGGGCTACATCCAGGAAGTGCTCTGTTCCATATTGGACACTATACTGGATGTAGTGAAAGGTACTGACTCTACTGTTTAACCTGTAACTTCTTAACATCTACCAAAAAAAGATATTTAACACAGTTCATAGTGTTTGGTTTACATTCTGTACCTGTGCTTATTTATTCTCAGGAACCACTGACATTAGCTTCATGGACCCTGTGCCCATTGGTAGAAACACCTTCAGTGTTGTGAATGATGCTGTGAGTGGAATAGCAGGCAGCATCCAGGACGTGTGCTGTACCATCGTAGACAGCATACTGGATATCGTTACAGGTATTTCCTCCTTTGTTTTGTTAGCATGCCCATACTCTAATAGCTTGTATGTTTTTATCCTTATGTATGTCTATATATGTCCTGAAACTGTGAGAATTTGATGACTAAATGTTGAGTAAATGTTAGTGATGTGTTTGTCATGTAAACTGGACTGAAATGCTAAGTAAAATACAAATCCAGAGGGTAACTGTCAGTTAACTGTGACCCTGGATGCTTGTTTTCTGTTACTGTCTTTTCCAATGTCTGTAACAAGTCACATGTGTTGGATTAAGTTTGTCCTGAATGTGTACTGTCCTTCTCAGGAACCACTGACATTAGCTTCATTGACCCTGTGGTAATTGGCAGAAATGCCTTCAGTTTTACTAATGACTTTGTGAGTGGGATAGCGAGCTACACCCAGGATGTGCTCTGTGCAATCTTTGATGTGGTACTGGATACATTAAAAGGTAAAATATCTGCAAAGGTTTTTGACCTTTATCTGATCTATGTGTCCGATTACAATGCTCCATCCACTGTAGCCTGCTGGATGTGTTTGTCACAGACTTCATTATTGCTTGTTGTCTGTTGATCAGATATCCAGCATGCTGTGGGATTTAGTCCCATGTCAGTTCTGAAGACAACAGCAGAAACCACCACAGAACAGATCAACGCACTTGTGGGTTACATCTCCACAACAGTGATGGGCGCACAAGGTACAGCTGCATCTCATAGTGTCACTACCATGTAGGGATACAAAGATCATCGTAGCAGAAATATTCTGAGAGTAGCTTTTACTCATCAGCTGATGTCGTGGTTTTTTTTTTTTGTTTTTTTTCAGAGATCATGCCTGAAGTGTCCCTTGACCCCATGAAAGTGGTTGAAGATGCTGTGTTGGAGTTCACAGACAAGAAAGACTTGTTCTTGGCTTACATGTCCAGCATGCTTGTTGGTGAACAAGGTGAGATTATCTGAGTCAATTCAATACAAAAAATATTCAATCTCAGGTTTCTCAGAACTACTGATCCGACAATATACAAAATACATTTACCCCTGGTGTATTGTTTTCTGTTGTTTTAGGTGAACCTGTAGCCCCTCCAGTTGTGAATGTAGTAACTGAAACAGGTTTCATTTTCTACTTCCTGTTTTATTGCACATTCTTACAAATGTACTTTTTTTTTCACAAAACATTTGTGTTTCTTTGTTTAGATGAAACTGTACCTTCTCCTGCTGACATCAATTTGGTAAGAAGGAAAGGTAAGTAACTAGAGTATTTTTCATCTACTTTTCATTGCATTAATACACAGGAACGTTCCTTTAAAAATAATCTAAATGTCCTTCCTCATATCTTCTTTGACACAGGAGAGTTTATTCCTCCATTTGAAAAAGGTAAGAAATTATCTCCATACACTGCAAATGTACAAAAATGTTTTTCAACAGATGCAACATGTGCTGCTGGCAAATATAGTGCATATGTGTTGGATGTTGTTTTTTTTCCCCAGATTTGTTTTTGGATTTTTGTGCATGTTCATGATGATTTATGTTTTTCTTGCAATCTTATGCAAACTGGTTTAAAATCTGCCTGTTGGTATGCCTTACGGTTCTGTGTAAACCAGCAACCCTGAAGTACTATGAAACTGTCTGTCAGTCCATCATCATATCATAGCATGAACACATATGCATCATCATAACCATGTACATCTGTTTTTCATAATAAATGTTTGTGAGCAACCGCATTGTTTTGGTGACTTCCATTTTCCACTGACCATCGATTGTAACATTTTCTGGAAATGTGCATTCATTTGTTTTATCATTGAGATTCATCATGTTTTGTCTTCTCCTCAAATAAAAACAAAAAAAGAAAGTTTCCCTGTGTAACATTGTGCACGATGACTTGTCATTAATGAGTCTTGTTTTGAGTTGCATTCCTCTGTTGCCCTTTGCTGCATCTTCTGTACAACTGACTAACTATTCAAACTGCTGTGGACTTTATATACGGGTACATTTTCTTGTTTACACTGAGTAACATGTTTTCATGTGGAAAACTTCCTCTTCCCTGTGAATCAAGTCATCCGAGTCAATGCTATGTTTCAAAAGTGGGGTCTTTTTAGGTGGAGATATTCTGGGGAAGAGCTGGTGGTCTTTATTTGAATACAACACGATTTCGTGAAGACTAAAACCAACAGCGAGTTGATCCAAACATTACCTGTGCAGCCAAATTCTAAAATATATCGTCTACTTTAAATTAATTAATGAACCACATTGACATACTGTGTGAAAAGTTCCTTCATTAAGATCATCTTTGGAATTTTACCATATTTTCTGGACTATAAGCCGCTACTTTTTTCCGACGCTTTGAACCCTGCGGCTTAAACACCGGTGTGGCTCATGTATTGGCGGCACCAAGCTCGTTAGCTTTTTACAAGCTAGCAAGCTCTGTGCCGCCGATACATTTAGCGTTGTCACATTAGACTCGGTCAGAGTGGACCACATGAAACTGTTTGAATAAATTCAATAGCGGCTTATAGACAGGTGCCCTCAATAGTACGGAAAATACGGTAGTTCATTTTTTTTTATTGTCAGTCTTTTTCTACAAGAAAGAAGTAAACAAGCTAATTCTTTGTGAACAGTATTTTTAAGTTCCTAAACTAATTCGTTATTGGTTTTGGCCTTACCCTACAACCTTTAACATATCAGATGGAAACAGGGAAAACTACTAATTGCAGCATGTGTGTCATCTATACTGGATAATGTCATGAATGGTCATCGTCATCACCGCCATTTCGTCCCATTGAATTCCTTCTGTAACCATTCCATGTAAAATGCCAGCATCAGATTAGAGAGATCACAAAGGTTCATGATACAGTTACAGAGATGATGGACGCTGCCAGAGATGAAGATGCTCGTGCTGCAGAGCTCAGTGAGGGCTCAGAGATGGAGGAGATAGAGGCTGAGGAGCCCACGGAAGCTACCGGTGAAGCAGATGAGGGTATTCATGTTATTTTGTGTCACATTAGCTAGATTGAAGATCAATAATAGGCTCTAAATGTATTGCTATCACATCACTAATGAAACATGTCCACCTTGAAGAAAAAGAATCTGAGCCATCTCTGAAAGAGGAAGAAATCCTTGATGATGACAGCGAGGAGGAGGAGGAAACAGAAAAGACAGAAGATGATGATGAAGAGGAGGAAGATGAGGTCAAAACAAAGGAGGATGCAGAAAAATCAGAGGAAGAGCAGAAAGAGGAGGAGGAGGAAGGTGATGGAGAGGAAACAGAAGAAGAAGATGAGGAAAGCTACACTAAGACTGAGGAAGCTGTGGTAGAAGAGGAGGAGGAGGAGGAGGAGCTGCAACAAGCTGAAGAGAAGGAAGAGGAAACCAAAACTGAAGATGTTTTAGTAGAAGATGAGGTGGAGGAGGAAGATAAGGCCAAAATTGATGATGTTTTAGCTGAAGACGAGGAGGAGGAGGAGGAGGAGGAGACCAAAATTACAGATATCTTTGTAGAAGACGGAGAAAAGGACAAGGACAAAACTGAAGATGATTTGATAAAAGAGGAGGAGGAGGAAGAGGAAGAGGAGGAGGAGGAGGAAGAGGAGCAGCCCAAAACTGAGGATGTTTTGGGTGATGATGAAGAGGAGACTAAAACTGAAGACATTTTGGGTGAAGAGGAGGAGCAGACCAAACCTGAAGACATTTTGGAGGAGGAAGAGGAGGAGACCAAAACTGAAGACCATCTGATAAAAGATGAAGATGACAAGGAAACTCAAACTGAAGATAATTTGCGTGAGGAGGAGGAGGAGGAGGAGGAAGAGGAGGAGGCCAAAACTGAAGACCATCTGGTAAAAGATGAGGATGAGGAGGAAACTCAAACTGAAGACATTTTGTTTGAAGAGGAGCAGGAGGAGACTAAAACCAAAGAATATGAGATAGACACTGTAGAGGAAGAGGAGGAGGAGACCAAAACTGAATATGTTTTGGTAGAAGAAAAAGAGAAGGAGGAGGCCAAAACCGAAGATGATTTGGTAAAAGATGATGATCACGAGGAGGACGAGGAGGAGGAGGAGGAGCCTAAAACTGAAGAGGTTTTGCTCGAAGAGGAGGAGGAGGAGGAGGAGGAAGATGCAAATACAGGAGAAGTGGACAGTGAAGTCCTTCCTGTTGACGAACAAAGACACGAACCAAACATTGAAATAACGGACAGTGACGTCAAAGATCACTATGAAGATGAAGAAAATGAGTCATCAGTTGATCTTAAAATCCTATTGGCTGAAATGCTCGATGATGACAGCACTGCACCTGAATCTCATGATGTTTTTGAAGATGAATTTGAATTCTCCAGCATTCTTGACGACCTTGATGAAAACGAAGACGAGTCATTAGTCCAACAAGTAGATCTTAAAATCCTGCTGCCTGAAACGCTCGATGACGACAGTGCTGCACCTGAAATTGATGATGTTTATGAAGGCGAATTTGAATTCTCCAACGTTCTTGACGACCTCGATGAAAACAACAACAACAGCGAGGGTGGAAAAACTGAACCTAAACGAAAGCGAAATGTTCACATTCCCTTTGAGAGACTGAGGAGAGTAGGATCCAGAGCGTCTCACACAGAAGACCATCTGGACAAATATGAGAAAGGTACCAAACTCTTCCCACTTTCATCACATATTCTTCATCCTGTTTTACATTATTATGAAAATGTATTTGAATGACGGGTGTGTTGATTAATGATAACTGTTGTGTGGACTGACGGTGTGAATTTACACTTTGTTAACATACTCTTCGACCAGCTGGTTATGACATGATTATGTTTTTTTTAGGACCTAACAGATGTCTGACTTTTCTTCTTTGTGTTAACAATGTGTTTATAAATGTGTTTTGTTAATCACCAAGCAAAGAGGCAAGGTTATGAGTTAGAAAGTAAGAATCACTCCAACATTTTGGTGTTTCACCCAAAATCTAATGAGGTTGACACTCAGTTTGTCCATTTGTTTCTGTCCTGTGTCACTTCGGGAATATCCTCAGATTGATAAAGCAGCAGGAAATACTGTTACATCCACCAAGGAGGTTATGTTTTCACCTTCATTAGTTTGTCGTAGTGTTATTATTTCACCACAAGAGGGCAACAATGTCCAGTCTATAGCATCATACAGCTCAATTATGTCTTGATGGAAGTTTCTGCTTTCAGGGTGCTTCCTTTTTTCTTTCAGTATTTTTATCTCTGTACAATCACTTAGAATTAGAAAAGGGTAAGTACAGGTCCAAAGCTTGTCCTGATGCCTTTTATCTCCTCTGCCAAAGTTCTGTCAACCTGAATGCTGCAAACTTGTGTCTTTGCTTTGGCTGTTGGGTCGCTTATTGTGTTCATCACATTACATTACATTAAAGTTATATACAGTGTACTTTATTGTGGGAAATAACGTCATCTTTTCCAGGTATAAATGGTTCTGGACATACTGGAAGTAAACTGATATTGATCTTTATAGCTACAGGAAGGACATATTTCCCATAATGTTGGAGTGTTTCTTTAAAAGACAGATTATAGAAATTGTTATAAGTGACAAGAAAACATGAATAAATGTCACCAGGTCAAGGAAAGACTTATTTAGATCAGGGCCTCATTTTGACTACGGTGTCTGGTGTCAGTGCGCCTTTTAAAACCAGCTCCGGCCACAGCTTTTTATTATTATTTTTGATGACTCAGTCAAGACCATTCTATTTTCCAAAGTGCTAATTGTGTTCCTCCTTCAAACCATGCAGTCATTGCCCTTGGACTGAATTAGAGTCATTAGCATAGACAGCAGCTAGACGGTGCTACAGGCTGAAAAAACACGTTTCTGACTGACCATTAGAGAATTACTAGATATTAATACTATATTGTAAATCTCTGCAGCCTGCAGGGTTATTACAACCAATATAAATACTGAATATAACAACATAGCTTGTGTTGTGTTTTTGGCTTTGTAATGCTTATAGTGCTTTATGCAAGCATGATTATTTGTTATGACACATATATTACAGGTTATATGCTGTATATATTTTTGTTTTTCATATTGTTGCTTGATATACTTTAGTTCTGGAGGAGGCAAAGGAAAGACCTGCAATAAAAGAAGTTAAAGAGACCATCCTTGAAGGTAATGTTTTGAGAAAAGTCCATATTCTTCACTTTTCTAATACACACACACAAAAAAACCAGAACACAAGAAAGTAGTACGCACCTGATAGCTCTGCTTATGACAACGTATTACTTCTTACAGAGATAAAAGCTGCAAAACCTGAAAAAAGGGAGAAAAAAGAGGAGGAATTAAAACTTAAAGAAGTTGTCATTACAAAACTAAAAGAAGTAAAGCCAAAGGAGACCAAAATTAAGGCAGAACCCCTTGATAAAATAGAAAAGAAGCTCAAAGGTATTCAATTGTTCAAGTAAAACATACTGTTCCCAAGTGTGTGTAAAACTTAATGTGTCGATATGTCAAAACATTGCTGTTACGATTTGTAGATTTTCCTAACATATGAAAAATTCTCATAATAGATTACTAAAATGTTGTTTATAGGTTAACCTGTATATGTGGTACATACTGCTAATATTAGTTACACTAAAAAAGGATTTAGACTGATACTTTTGTGATTGTCTTCAGAAGGAGTAAAGAAGACACTAAAAAGAGAGGAAGTTGAAAAAGAAAAGCCCAAAGAAAAGGAGCAAGTTAAGAAACCACCTAAACAAGAGAAAGAAGTCAAGAAACCTCACAAAGAAGAGAAAGAAGTTGTGAAACCACCCAAAGAAGAGAAAGAAGTCAAGAAACCTCACAAAGAAGAGAAAGAAGTCAAGAAACCTCACAAAGAAGAGAAAGAAGTCAAGAAACCTCACAAAGAAGAGAAAGAAGTTGTGAAACCACCAAAAGAAAAGAAAGAGGTGGTGAAACCACCCAAAGAAGAGAAAGAAGTCAAGAAACCTCACAAAGAAGAAGTCAAGAAACCTCACAAAGAAGAGAAAGAAGTTGTGAAACCACCCAAAGAAAAGAAAGAAGTCAAGAAACCTCACAAAGAAGAGAAAGAGGTTGTGAAACCACCCAAAGAAGAGAAAGAAGTCAAAAAACCACCAAAAGAAAAGAAAGAGGTTGTGAAACCACCCAAAGAAAAGAAAGAAGTCAAGAAACCACCCAAAGAAGAGAAAGAAGTCAAAAAACCACCAAAAGAAAAGAAAGAGGTTGTGAAACCACCCAAAGAAGAGAAAGAAGTTGTGAAACCTCACAAAGAAGAAGTCAAGAAACCTCACAAAGAAGAGAAAGAAGTTGTGAAACCACCCAAAGAAAAGAAAGAAGTCAAGAAACCACCAAAAGAAAAGAAAGAGGTGGTGAAACCACCCAAAGAAGAGAAAGAAGTCAAGAAACCACCAAAAGAAAAGAAAGAGGTTGTGAAACCACCTAAAGAGAAAGAAGTCAAGAAACCTCACAAAGAAGAGAAAGAGGTTGTGAAACCACCCAAAGAAGAGAAAGAAGTCAAAAAACCACCAAAAGAAAAGAAAGAGGTTGTGAAACCACCCAAAGAAGAGAAAGAAGTCAAGAAACCACCAAAAGAAAAGAAAGAGGTTGTGAAACCACCCAAAGAAGAGAAAGAAGTCAAG
>OOFC01022832.1:6321-22382 GCA_900323345.1 Pseudochromis fuscus
GTGTGTGTGTGTGTGTGTGTGTGTGTGTGTGTGTGTGTGTGTGTGTGTGTGTGTGTGTTCTCCACCAGTTGAGCATGTGTAGACCCATTGTCGGACCTGTGTGCTTTCATTAAATGCGGTCAGTGAGGTTATACAAACACAGGAGTGTGACGTGAAATTTACCCCTTTGTTGTTGTCAGTCTGCCCCTCGCCCACCTCGCTCTTCTTCGCGGCTGTGGATGAAGATCTGGTCTGCATGGTCGTGCTGGAGTTACCTGTAAACAAAACATTACCCGCCGGCTCTCCTCTGCTGTTATGGCGCCTCTTCGTGTAACCGAGCCTGATAAAATCAACTTCACCGCCTTCTCGCAGCACGCTGTTAGATAGATTCACAGCCACGCTGGTCACCCGGTTCAAGTGTCCCCAGTCCGCGGTTACAAAACCACACGACGCGTCCCAGTTCTGGACGGGGTGCTCCGCGTTGTGTTTCCTCAGGTGCGCGCGGTTTGGATCGACACCACCGAGTGACGCACGGAGAAACCGGTGCCGCTGAAACGTGTGTCCGGAGCGTAAAGTCACGGAGACGTCCCTCAGTCTGTTTGATTTGAGTCGCACCACAAACGAGCCCGCTGACTTGAAAGCCTGATCCACAGCCGCTGCAGACAGCCTCCCTGTGCGGCTCAACAACATTGTCGTCGACGGTCCTCAAACGGAGCTCAGTGTGTCCGACAAATTGGAATAAATGCCAGTAAATCGTTTAGAAGAACTAATGAGGGCAGTAAGTAGCTGTAAACATGCTGCCCTGTGCCCTCCTGTGTCCCTCCGGTCCTCTTGTTGACCGATTATCGCCGACAGCCAATGAGGGCTGACGCGCAATCGCAGATAGTAAAGGCTGAAGTGAAGGGAGGGGGTATTTAAAGGTATAATAACCGCGCTGATTCATGTAATTGAGTCACGTCATCAAACTTGGATAGATAAATGTAACTCAGCCCAGTGCATGTGTTTTCCAGCTGTGTTGCAGTTTGGATCGTTTAATTTGTGCACGTCCAGGACTACAGTGTTCAGCTTGACTGCATTTTTGCTCTGATGTTATTTTACCTCAAAGATCAACCTGTAGTTGACCACAGATACTGGAGGAAACACTGACTCAGCAGTTCTTGACATGGATTTGTTTTCCATTGACTTCTAGTTTTTTCATTGTATTCTTCCCAAACCTGGTGGTTAACATCATAACATGAAAGACCTGGTAATGAGGAAGGAGGGAAAAGTTTGCACTGCACAAAACAAACAACCATTTAAACAAAATTAAGAGGAAAAAAGTACACATGCTAAATAATGCACTTACATGAGAACAGGTGATGATGCAACCCAGATGTCAGCAAAATAAAACACAAGTTTAACATAATATTTTTTTGAAAACTACCTGAAAAGCTGTATTTTTACAGATTTTTCCTGTAATTGTCAAAATGCACAAAAATATTAGCAAAATTAAAACACACCAACAAAACACTTTAGTAATTTGACATAAATGAGTTTGTTGATTGTTTGTTGTGAAATCTTCCACAATACAAGATATCTGTCAAAGTCAGTATCACTGTTTTTACATTTGTAAATATCCTTTAATAAAGATTTAATTGACAGAAATGACACAAGATCTCATGTACACATCAAGCTAAAAACTGTATTAGAGACAGGAAGTTCATTCTGTCTTTTTTCTTTAACTACTAGCTTTTCCATTAATGTATCTCTAAAGTTATCTTTAAATACCTTTGACAGTTTCGAAGGATCTCTTCCTTCTTCATCAGAAAAACATCATCAGATGATGCAACAAAAGACTTCACAAGAAGCCAAACTAGTTTAGCAGGGAAGAAACAAGTTCCTACTTTTTGAAGGAGATATTTTCCTATTGCCTGAGATATACGAATGGAAAAGGTAATAGTAAAAACTGTAATGTACTTTTTAATACAGTAATGCAATCAGCAGCCACTTCATCAGGGACACCAATGCAATCTAATGCAGACTACTATGGCAGTTCTTTCATAAATTCCCCCTCTAATGTTGTGAAATGCAAAATGTTGTAATTTCCATGATGTCATAATTTCTTTTTCCATACACCCAAATAGCAAAATATTAAAAATATAAGGACGCATTTTAGTAAAACAACATGACTGTAACTTCTGTAATATTGTAAATATAGTTGGGGACCTTATGGCTGAACAGTTGTACTGGTTCACATTATCTCCTCACAGTATGCATGGTTAGATCACCCATCCCTGATACAAAGCATGCTAGTTTTATTGGCAGCCAGTTGTCTGGGATGTCATGTTACGTAGAGATAAGGCTGCAGGCCAACAGATAGAAGAGATGTAACAGTTAGCATGCTGCTTTGTATAACCCACAATATTTTGAGCCAGACTTTGGGGAAAGCCAAAGATATTCCTCTATTCGGTTTCCCCTTTCACTTGTTTACCTTTTTTACTTTTATGTTTCTCATGTGAAATTGCACAGCTATGCAAAACCAAATGTCAACAAAAGCCCAACCTCAAAAAGAAGTGGTGGAAAAGCAGAAGATCAGAAAAATCCCACTCTACTACTGCTTTAATTTAACAAGTGGAGCACACTTCCTCAAATATCCCAGTGCTATCACAGAATGCTGATGCGTGTCTGTGGTCAATGTATAGTCATGTGATGCACAGTATAAGAAAGTAAAAAGCTTTCCTGTGACATTTACATATTTTTGTCTTAAACACACAGGAAACAGGAAAAAATGCATGTATGCAGTCCCACAACTGAAACAGAGAAAGCAGTGAGAGTGAGTGGGAGGTACAGATAGAGACGGTGGGATGTTGGCAGGAAGCCATGAAAAACGGCCCACAGTCAGTGCAGATGTGGAGCCTCTGACCTTTACTCGGCAAAGCCACAAAATCAACTCGTGGGCTGATTTAAAACAGCTATTCATTTTGAAGCCCTTTTGTTTCTGTTACATTTGCGGGTTGGTGAAATGTCCTGTTAGTGGGTAAGAGAATGAAACATCAATCTTCCAGGAGAGGACAGTGGTGAATGTAAATGTTTTGAACAAGTCGTGTACTGTTAGTGAACATTTTCTGCTCCTCCCACTGACCAAAGTAACGGAAGAAATTCACCACAGTTAGATAAGAGCTGAAGGCAACAGTCTCTCATTTTGCAGAGCAGAGAATGAAATGGTAAAAGATACATACATATTCCTGTCAAAACTCATCCAGTTCACATTAATGTAAAGATTGCATGGAGTAATTTTTGATAAAATTTTGTAAAATTTGATCAGAACTTTTAGATGTTCACATTTAACCCTTATTCTTCATATTTGATGCCTTTACAGTATGGTTTGGCCCATATTAAGTGTCTATATGAAATTTTGAACTTCAGATGTATTTTGAATGTATCTGACATCAATAAATGGATGAGTAGTCTTTAATTTATATTCCAGAGAGCAGTGATAGCATCCTTTCTATATCCAGTCTATGCCTCTGTCCCATTAAAAATACTCACAGTCATGGTATGTACAGTTTCACAGTTTCAGGAATCACTAAAACCAACATTTTTCTTTGTTTGTCCCACACTGGGAGATCTAAAAATCCATTTTAATAGTCAGTCAGTCATCATCTATACCTGCTTCTCCACACTTGGGTCACAGAGGTCTGCTGGAGCCTATCCCAGCTGTCATCGGGCAGGAGGCGGGGTACAACCCTGGACAGGTTACCAGCATATCGCAGGGCTAACATATAGACAAACAACCATTCACGCTCCCACTCACACCTACGGTCAATTTTAATTTGATCAATTCACCTAACAAGCATGTCTTTGGACTGTGGGAGGAAGCCAGAGTACACGGAGAAAACCCACACATGCACAGGGAGGACATGCAAACTCCACACAGAAAGGCCCAAACCTCAAACCTCATTTTAATAGATAAAGGTGAAAACTGACCTGAAACAGCCTCAGTGTACAAAAGTTTTTTGCACCTGAACAAAAGTATCGCATTTAAACTATTTTCATTTTTGTGT
Source organism: Pseudochromis fuscus (assembly GCA_900323345.1). Lineage (NCBI taxonomy): Eukaryota > Metazoa > Chordata > Actinopteri > Pseudochromidae > Pseudochromis > Pseudochromis fuscus. Next base: position 10,344 of record OOFC01022832.1, read on the forward strand.
ATTTTGGCTCACTTTAGGAAAGTCATCAAATTTCAGTCTGAAAGTCTGAAATTTAGGGGATTTTTACTGCTGGGTCCAATTTGACTTGAACAGTATGTAAGGGTTAAACAGAACTTAAATAAGCTAAAATATAGAGTTTTTCCCAGTGTATTATTGTATAGTTGTTGTAAGTTTTAACTTTGCCTTAACCAAAGTTTTTATTAAGTGGAGTTTTATGTTTTATCATTTAAAATAGGTCACATCACCACAGGCTAGTTCTTCAGAGAGTGGTTGTTAATAATTGTTGATCATGTAGCTGCTGGGTTTAAGTGTTGTGTAGCTAATTGAACCCAGTGACAGAGCCAGCATCAGTGTGATAGAGAATAGATCAAATATGATCCACATTTCTGCAAATAAAAAATAGTTTTACACTTTATAATAACGTTTATGACAACAACTTCCAAATTTCCAAATGAGTAGACAGCAATAGGTGAAAATAACAGGCTATTTCCAGCTAATTATAAGATTAATACTAAAACACACATTCTGTAAGTATATAAAAGAAATACCTACATGTACGTAAGATATACTCTTCTAAAACTGTACTTTTTGAAAGTGATGTTAGTGTAACGCTACAGTGACTTCTATTTACATAACTAATTACTAAGCGCCACAGATGTTTCCTAGCAAGGGGTCACATGCCAAACAGGTTGAAAACCACGGTACTGTATGCAAACAAGATATTTTTCTAAATTTCCCTGCTTGTTAATCCAGTGGTTTCTTGCTCAGATGATTACTCACTGGTTCAGCTTTTATGACAAATCAGCCGTTTTAAAGTCAGACTAACAAGTGCAAAACAAGGTCTGAGTGAAAACATGTACTCACTCATTCATGTAATGATTCAGAAGTGGGAACACCCACTGATAATAAGAAGGTGTAAAGTTTGTATAGCCTATTTAAGTTTACCTGTGTCACCAAGCTGTGGTGGCTGAAACTCTAGGGGTTTTTATATTGCTCTCTTGCTTTGGTTATTTTATAAATAATGAATCAGCTGTGATGATATTTTTCTTCATAAAGTGACAAATCATCTGTTTTCCTGTTGAAACCTCTGGGTCACTGCAACTTCCACTTTAATGCTTGCTGAATAGTGTGATGTGGTCAGTGGTGTCACTCGATTGCCTGACAGATTTCATAACCACTTAGACATCTCACTGCTTTACTCAATAGTGCACTGTGCTAACTCCACAGTGATACTGCTCATCACTCATCCTCCTTTCCTATGAGTCAAATTTATTTGGATTGCATTAATATTCAGGTCAGAGTCGGTGTTTGGACTGCAGATGATGCAGCTGGTTATTCAGGTCACTGTAGGTGGACATTAGTGGTTGAAGGAAAGAAGTGTTTCTGCTCTGTTGACACTGTGGAATCTCGTAAATCAGCTTCATTGAATCAACATAGTAACATTTCCTTCTTTTAAGTGTAGGTTGGTTTGAAGATTGTAGAGCTGTTGATGTGTGTTATGACTGGTCCTGGTCAGTGGGTCACTGCAGTTGCTTCTGTTGTCTAAAAACGTCAAAATGTACTGAATATTGTGGTAATAACCTCCATATTTTCCAGGCCTTCAGATCAAAGTCTCAGCACTTGTCGCACTGAAACGCTGTCTCATGCCTGAGTGCGAGGAACTGGCTTCGATTTCTCTTCAAGAGCAAATCCCTCGGTCGATACCCTTTTATCACCGGTTGGGCAGAGAGACATTAGCTCGTCGACTTGGATCTTAAATTCAGGTCAAATAACACTTCGCAGCCCCGTTAAGCCCATCGGATCCTGGGAACCGAGCAGACGTTCTGACCCGCTGAGCCATCCCTCCATCCATCCGTCCTCTTTGTGCAGCACTTCTATCAGTCTTCTAACAAACAGGCTGGACGCTCAATAGCTGTGGCCTCCTCCCAGCGCAGGCCCTCATTCAGGCCCGCCATCCACCCCTCATTTGCATGCCGTCTTTCTTCCTTCAATGCAAACGTCTCCTCTTCAATCGTGTGGTCACCGTCTAATCAATTCCTGGCATTTGCTCGTTTTCCCGTCTATATGCATCACATTCCCGACTGCTTCTCGGTGCCATCTTTCAGCATCCCTCCATTTATGTAACCAGCTGAGTGGTCAGTATGTGTCTGTATGCTCTTTCTGGAACCGATCCACTTTGCCCTTCAGTGAAGAGGACTGAAGGACTGGGACTGGAGCCAGCTGGCCTGAACTCACTGTAGCTCAGGCACAATAGCAAAGCCAGGCAACACAGAGGAGGTTAATGCAGTCCGGATCATGTGCTTTCAGCGTCATTGTGCTCCTCTCTGTCTATATGCCTTAGACATACTGACTATGGCCACAGGGAGCTGCAGATTAAAGACTGATTTCTACTAACATTTGCTCAAGGCACATTAAGGAGTGTAACCTGACGGAGACATTTGACAAATTACTCAGTGTTTGCATTTTTGGTTTACTTTTCAAATCCCTCAGTTGATATTGGCCAATAGCTGATGTTTTATGAGCATGTAAAGTGTTGTAAATACTGATAAAGTTTCTCCAAAGGATAATAAACTGTATCAGTGCCAACAGGTCACTCCTTTAAAAGAGAAAACGGCAATAAAACAGAAATAGGGATGAATGGGCAGCTAGCCAACTGCTGCTGTCTTTAATAAGAGACTGGTATGCAGTAAAGTGTAAATTTAGCACTATTGGTTTAACTATTAGTTTTTAAAAACTAACTTCCTTACCTTGCCTCTGTAACCCAACAGGCTGCTGACTGCTGCCTGTACAAACATTGACCTCTGCTGACCCCACTGCCAGCGAATGGGAGGAAGTTCAGAGACAGAAGGAAACAACAGCAAAGAGGAAAAAAGAAAAATAAAATCATTGAAGGCAGCAGCTGAAGTTGGGCCAAGACCCTGACAGCTGTGTGAAGAAGAGTCAGGACAGAGAGGAGCTGTAGTCGTAGCAGAGACGCCTCAGAGGGAACTGAATCATTGGCAGCACTGCAAACATGAAATAAAAACAGACCTGAATATATTAACAGAAAAATAAATAAAGCTTGAAAAGCAATAGTAGAATTACAATGATTTTCTTAAAATGCCTATATTAGTATAAAATAGCTGATTAATTACCACAGCCTAAACTGTCTTCAAATGTCAAGTGTAAAAATATTCAGTCATTAAAAACAAACAAGTGTCAAATCCTCACCTTTTAAAAATGTTTTGCACTGCTGTTCATGTCCACAGCCTGCAGGGCATATCAGGAAAAAAATAAAAATCTGTTCTGAACAAGACAGAGGTTTACTGAATTCAGAGGAGACCATATAAAATTCTCAAAATATACAATTTATTCAAAATATGTTAATGCAACCATCAATATATTCCAGTAATTACAAAATCAGTAGTTTTTCTTCTTCATAATCCTATCCTTATAGACAATGAGGCTTGCAGTCAGACATGAGCCTTAATCTATTTATATCATGAGAACACAGCTTTCTGTCCCTTTCTGACTCATACTGACCAGGTTGGAGTTTACACAACAATTCACTTTTATTGAATTTAATTAATAAAGAACCAGAGTTTCATCAAATTGTTTCGCAGCAGCTTGAACAGAATTTTCGCTGACTCACAAAACAGGATGATATCACTGCCTTGGTTCCTTTTAAATAAAATACCCAAAACAGGGAAACAGCAAACTCTTTGACGTAATTTCTACTTCCTTAAATTGAGCTGAAAAACAAACTGCTTCCTTTGACTTTAAAAACTTTGAACTTTGCAGAAAAACTCTTCAGTCGAGAATAAACCGCAGACACTGGTCTCTGAACAGCAGGGAGCAAACAAGAAGTGTGCTGGAGACCTGGACTTTTACAGACAGACTTGAGACTGCTGGACTACTGAGGGGGTGTCACAGTTCCCCTCTTCACCACCAGAAGTCTGCTAACACTGTGCACCAACAGGGGTAACTGTATTTTCCTATATGTTCCTCAACAGTAACAACACGGACATGTCAATGCAAATCGTGGGAACAGATAAAGGGATACTAATACAAACATATTTACAAACTGTACAAATATTTGACACTGTACAGCTGATGTGGTGGGGATAATGTGTGATAGCATGGCATTGTGGGTAATCACATTTTCAAAGGGGTTGGACATAAAAAACAAAAAAACAAATCTCTATAACGGCACAAAAAACTTCTTCAAAAATTTCCAAATGTCCATTTAAGTTATTCATGGAAGACTCTTTGGCACTCACAGGATTAGAGGAACCGTTGTCAGATTAAAGGAATAGTTCTAATTATTTTTGGAAATCTAATAATTTGCTACAGATGAGACAACTGATACCATGAAGCTACAGTCAGCAGCTTGTTAGCTTGGTTTAGCACAGCGAGCAAGAAAATAAAATCTGCAAACCAGCATTTCATAACCTCTTTTTTTCCGCAAATATTTTGACATGTACGTGTAATTACTGGTTGTATTCCTTTTAGGTGAGTTGTGTCCAAGACTTGATGTGCTGGCTCATGGGAGAAGTTTCCTGGGACACTTAACCTTTTGTTCCTCTTGTGCTGCGGTATTTCAAGTATCTGCTAAGATCTAGAGACAAGGTTGTGTGCTGGTAGGCAGAGTGTGCTGGCTGTGTTCAGAGCCAAGCTAACCACGTCCCCCTGTTGGCTTTGTGCGCTCACATTTTGAAGCCAAGACATCGGCATTTGAACGTCGCCATGTTGGTTGCTTGGAGCCAGAAGTGACCATATCTGGAGGGAGGTGTGAGGAGGCGGGACTATCACTGCCCAGTGTATATGAGACAGTTCGGGGCTGATCTCATTGGAGACCTGACCTGTCGATCAAACTAACCACACCTTTAAATATTCCTCTTTTTGAAGCCTAATATCTTCCTATTGATGACTTTTTCAGATGGACCATCACTGATGAGAAGAGCTGACTTTAGCTAATAACATGAGAATGACTTGTGGAATTGGAGTCATCATCTAGTGGCCATCGGGGTTATTGCACTTTTTTGTACATTGGCTTCATTTTTGAGCCGCGGTTGCTTCATCCTTTTCTATTCACAGTCTCTGCTCCAGCTACACAAGTAGCATACTGACATGTATACTATCAATTTTCTCATGTGACTCTGTTGTTTCCAAAAACTATTCCTTTAATTAAGCTGCAAAACTACTACATGTACTTCATTTGAACTGACAAGGATGATGCATTAAAAAATACCTGATATGATGATATGGGGCTTGCTACACACCAAATCTATGTGGGGAGTTGGTTAAAAAAAAAAACAAAAAAAACTGAGGCATTAAGTTTGTGTGTCTCCTTTAAAAACTCATACTACCCCGACATTAATGTAATCCATTACATAACAGTTACAGTTTCTGTTAATAAGACAGATACAGTGACTGGGAGAAGGTAAAGCCACACAATGGCCACCAGGAGGAAAATCAAAAACAAACAAATAACACCGTTATTTGTAGTGACACAAACATGAATCCATCCCCACAGGATGGTTTGTTTGTGTTTTTAATAACACGCACATATAGCAGACAGTAATCAATACTTCACTTTATCATTTGAATGTTTGATTTTTTTTTTTTTCATGTCAGAAGGTGCTTTGCTGGGAAGACTCCCCCTCCAGCTCATCTCATATTGCATTCACACGCCATCCAAAATAATAAATACACTCATCTTTAGGAACCATTATGGTTTTTTTTGTTTTTTTTGTTTTTTACACATTACATTAATTTCATAAATAAAGAAATGTACAGTAATTTTCAACCATGTTTGCTTAAATTATCTATAGGAGTGAGCACAAAGTGGATTATACAAAAACAAAAAAATCTGACCTGTCAGTTTAGGTTGGACATGAAGACGGTGAGGTGAAGCATAGTTGACAGAATATAGCGACAGTTTCAAACACTAGTGCAGTACTTTACTTTCTGCTCCTGTTGTCTCTCGCTGTAGAAGTACACTTCTTGAATGTTTTAACACTGTTTTATGGCATTCCTTCCCTTTACTGTAGCAGGCAGTGCGTCACCATGAAGGAGGTTTCAAAGGGATGTCACAGTTCTCTTTATGCTACGTTTGGCTGCTTCTGATACGCTGTAATACAAGACGGTGTAATACAATATATCCGGATCGCACCAGGATGGCCTTCCTGCTCGTTTGACAAATGACAAGAGAATGGCGAAATAGCTGAACATTGAGGTTTGTCCTGGAAGAAATGTTGATTAATCGTGACACGATAATGATCCGTTTGTTGGATAAAAAAGAAGCTTTTTTCCATCACTGTCTGAGGACAGAACATGCAGTACCTTACAATCTTCTCTACTCTTCTGATTCAAAGGTGATCTCCAGGTGAAAAATTTAAATACTGATTCTTACAGCAGGGCCACAGAAACCGCTTTTTGTTTCTGACCTTTTGGCTTTTTAAGAAAAGGGATTTCATCCAAGTGACGACAAAGTGGTACTGCTCGGTTTTCTCTTCCCTGCTACACTTTCAACACGCCTGCATTCAGGGGGGAGATGTCTCCAAACGTAGCTGGAGTCATGTGACCTGGGGAAGGAATTTAGACCTTCCTCACGCCTCCCGTCTTCTCTGCAAGAAGCTTAAAGTACAGGAGGAGCAGGATGTTAAAAGACAGGAATACTCCTCATCTCCTCCTTCTACAGCACGTTTCTTGCTTCCCTCCTCTCTGTGCAAACACTTCCTGTTCGGTCACATTCAGTCACATGACCGGGGGCGCTATGACACACAGCAGCAGGTCCGCGTCTTCGGCTGCTCTTCCTCCACGGGCTGTTTCAGTTTGAGGAGGGGCGGATCACCGCTGGCCGGCGTGTAGTAAACCGCGTTGCCATTGGAGGAGACCAGCGGCATGCGCGGGTCCTCCGAGTTGACTTTGGCATCGGTGAAGGAGTCTGTGGAGCCGTTGCCAAGGTGACCATTGAACAAGGGATGATTCAACAGTTTGGCGGCGGCCCTCTGTTTTTTCAGCTCTGACAGAGTCTGAGCGCGCTCTCTTGGCCAGGCTTCCTCCTGGGCAGGCGGTGTGGTGGCGACGACCCCGCCCTTATTGGACGATGGCGTGTTGCCATTGGAGGGCGGCTGAGGTGGCACGGACGTCGTCGTGGAGATGAGGCCGTTCTGTTTGCCGCTGCCATCTTTGAGGATGGTAGGCAGCTTGGACTTGTCTGGCAGCTCCACGGCTACAACTGGCTTGACCTGCAGGACATCAATAAGGATTACTTTAATCCCTCGCTAAGGCTTCTCTTTTAGATAATTAAATACATGAAGGCCAGACTCTGTGCAGGGAGATCTGATATCTTTGATATGCTGCCAAAGCTATCAAGTTCAAATACAATGAGATGTAAAGCCAATTCATCTCCTACATTAAACAGAATATTCCCCTCAGAAACAGCTGTTCAGCATATCCCCCGAGATACTGTGTAAACCGTCTTTTTGTGTTGTATCAATTTCCAACATAAAACCGTAGAAGATCAGGTTGAAGGTCTAACCATGCTCTGAGACCCTTTTGATAATCTGCAGATAATGTGCTTTAGTTTATTGCAGTAAGTATGTTGAGGCTAAACAGTACTAACAATAGACTCTACTGATGGAGGAGGATTGTATTGCAGCTTTTTTTCCATTGTGGATTTCCTCCTGTGCTTTCAAGTGCACAGGAAGTTTCTTCAGCTCAGACACACCTACACCAAACCTGACATTTAGGCTGCTGATGAAGAGACAGATTATCTTTCTGCCATCAAACACTCTGATAGTGTCTGTGGATGACAAAGCTCAAACTGTAACTGGTGTAGAACTTTTTTTTAATGTAATTCTAAAATTAACAAGAATAAACATGAAACTTACATTAACAACTTGATTATTCTCTTGATCCGACTCCTTCTCCTTCTCGTCTTCCTCCTCCCGTCCTCCCCTCCACAGATTGGCCTCCGTCTCGTACTCTTTACGACACAAGTTGTGTCGGTCTGACAGGCTGGCTCGCCGCACCACTTTCCTGTGGAGTTCCCAGTAAATTTAACAAAAATACTAACAAACCATTAAACATAAACGTGAACTAATTACATTGTGACAACAGGCATTTCAGGATTATGATGCATTGTTGTACATTTGGAAACTGCAGAGCACATCCAAATCTGTTCACATTGTCATTGTGAAGTCAGTGAATGACAGATTTCTATGAAGCACTATTCTAGATCAAACTTATTGTAGCTTTTAAAACATTGCACATGTCTTTTGTCATATTTCTTCCTTGTTCTGCCCATGTTTTCCTCCTCTCTTTGTACTCTGCAGCAGTTGTAACATCACCAGCAGATGTCAGCACTCACCCACGACTGCCTGCGCTGGACGTTCGCCTGCACAGTGAGGTCTTGTGTTTGAGCTGTGACTTCATGATAATGTCGTGTTTGTGTTTCAGATCCAGCAGGATGGCTCTGAACTCCTCGTCCTCACACAGATCTTAAAGAGACACAGATGAAGGACAAGGTACGTCAGCTCCTTTCAAAGGAGTTTGCCGTGCTTCACTACACCATAACAAATCATAGGTTACAATCATCCCATCCCAGCTAAACACGCCAATCCACAGTACTGCCAAAAATATGAAAGCTGATATAGTTATGAAATGGCAAAAACTGGTGTGGTTTTCCCTTTTAAAAACATCTAAATCAGCATTTAGTGGGAAACAGTCCATTTGGTTTGACTTGAAGAAGCTAGAAATGAGCCCCTGCTGAGATGAGACGTGTTCTCTTAACCCCCCACGAGGTATAATGATAAGAGAGTGCAGAAGTGTAAATATACCAATGGGAGTCTCCTCTAGGAAGGTCTTGGCGTTGAGACTGGCTCCATGAGACACCAGCAGCTCAGCCACGTGCATCTGAAGCAACAAGAAGACAAAGAAGAGTGGCACGACATTACATTAACAGTTTTAGACATCTTATCTGTTTGCTGTTGTGTTGGTTACCTTACCTGACCCCAGCAGGCTGCAGCATGAAGAGGCTGCCATCCATCTGAATCTCTCAGGTCCATGCGAGCTCCCCCCTCCAGCAGCAGCTCTGCAGCCTGCACGTAGCCATTTGCTGCTGTGATGTGGAGCTGCGAGGGCAGAGGAGAAACACTGATGCAGTTTTTCCAGTGCACAGGATTTGCCGTAGATATGCATAAAACCCCGTGTGGATTTCAGACTGAAGCCACAATGCAGACGCCAAAGAATGTTGTATCAGTGACTGACGACTGCTGACCATATAAGACATGATGCTACTTCTGCAAAAATCTGCTGGATCAGATGCTTCCAAGTTTTGAGATGGGAGTATGTCATGGGTCCGCAAGGCCGTAAAAAGACTCTACTCAAGCTGTTGGGGCATTGAGTGCAGCTCAAACAGCTTCTCTGCAGTTTCAGTTAAATAAACTGAGCAACCACAGCTACGAACGGATCCTGCTGCGTTAAGACGGCCAACTCTGCAGGTCAGAGGCTCACTTGTATCAGGAAACAATTATACAGCACCAAGAGCTGTGAAGATCAGTGCGCACACTTCTTTATCATATCTGTAATATCAGGATAATGATTCCAGTCCCAGTCTGTGGAGCCCCGCTGACCTGCCAGTCGACCACTCAGGGAAACTCATACAGCTAAAAATTCATTTTCAATTCAAATGGAGATCCAAGAGATTTCAAATATGTCAGACTGAATTCTGGGGAATGTGCTGTGCCATATTTTATACTTGAAAGATAGATATCAGAGTAAAATTAATATAGCAGGGCTACAACTAATTACTCTAAACAATCCAAACATTCACATTTCAGAAGCTTGAAAAACTAATTTAAATGTCAGTCCTTCTGATCAATCTAACAGCCTTTAATAACCAAATAATAAAATGTTTCAGTTCTACATGAAAGAGGATTTCAATAATCTCAAAGTGACAGTTTATTTTCCAATCCTGAACATTTCTGAGAAACAAAGAAACAGTTTATAATAAATATATAAAGGCAGCATTTGTCCTCACACTGAAATATTTGGTTGTCAACAACCCTCGACCCCTCTAACACTGTGGCTGTGAGGATGAATAGGAAATAGGAAGCAGGTTAAACAGATGTTTATTACTCCTGGGGACTGGTGCTGTATGTTTGTGTCTCTATGTGAACATTTTGTGTTATTATCTGTTTTGTTGCAGATGGTCAGTGAGTTCATACACACTGGAATTTCATTTACGTAAAAATAAGGAAATCACAGCCTTGTGTGTACGTGACACTATATTTTTAACACCTTACTGACATAAAAAAATGCTACTGTCTGAGGAGGAATGCAAAAGAGAGCTCGACAAGAAAACAGAGTAATCACATTACCGACAGCATTTTGCTAAACAAATACGCAGCGACAGCATCTATTACAATTATGAAGGACTCCACCCATCCCAGTAACTACCTGTTTAGCCTGCTGCAATCAGGCCTTTCCGCAGTCTGATTGGCAAAACTGAGAGAGGCTCAGAGGGAGTTTCTTACACTAATCTTACACACACCAACCTGGGTACTGACTCACTGCACTATGCCTGGCTATAAAAAAAGTCACCACCAAAAAAAAATGTCACACAATCTATTTTTTTGTTGCCGTTAGCTTTGATTACAGCACACATTCGCTGTAGCATTGTTTTGATAAGATTCTGCAATGTCACAAAATTTATTCCCTCCCAGTGTCGCATTAATTTTTCACCAAGATGTTGTATTGATGATGGGAGCGTCTGACCACTGAGCCAAGCCTTCTCCAAAACACCCCAAAGACTCTCAAAGGGGTCTGGACTCCATGTGTGAAAAAGATGTCTCATGCTCCCACTCTTGAGCCCGTTGAATCCTGGCATTGTCATCTTGTAATGTGCCCGTGCAGCAACCCCAGATCACAGCACTGCCCCCACAGGCTTGTACAGTAGACACGAGGCATGATGGATGCATCACTTCATCTGCGTCTCTTCTTACCCTGATACACCCATCACTCTGGAAGAGGGTCAATCTGGACTCATCAGACCACATGACCTTCTGCCATTGCACCAGAGTCCAATCTTTATGCTCCCAAGCAAAATTTTTTTCGGTTAGTCTCACCGATTAGTGGTTTTCTTAAGGCTACACAGCTGTTCACTCCCAATCCCTCGAGTTCCCTTCACATTGTACGTGTGGAAATGCTCTTACTTTCACTATTTAAACATAGTCCTGACTTCTGCTGTTGTTTTTCTTTGATTTGATTTCACCAAACGTTAAAGTGATCGTCGATCATGATCAATCAGGATTTTTTTCTGACCACATTTTTTCCCTTGAAGATGATGGTTCCTGCCATCCTACCAGTTTTTAATAATGCATTGGACAGTTCTTAACCCAATTTCAGTAGTTTCTGCAATCTCCTCAAGTGTTTTCTGTGCTTGATGCTGCAGATGATTTGACCCTTATCAAACAGACTAACGTCTTTTCCACCACCACAGGATGTGTCTTTGAATGTGGTTGTTTAAGAAATGAGAAGCTACTCATTGCATCAGTTAGGGTTAAACAACTTGCTGTCTGAACACACACACACACACACACACACACACACACACACACCCCGACACATAAACACGCTAACACAAACACACACCCCAACACAAACACAAACACACACAACAACACAAACACACACACACCAACACAAACACACGCACCAACACAAACACATCGACACACAAACACACCGACACACACACACACACACCGACACACAAACACAAACACACACCGACACACAAACACACACCAACACAAATGCACACCCACACACTGACACAAACACACACACACACCCACACAAACACACACCGACACACACACACACCCACACACACACAAACACACACCCCAACACACACACAAACACACCAACACAAACACACCAACACACAAACACACCAACACAAACACAAACACACCAACACACAAACACACCCACACAAACACACCAACACAAACACACCAACACAAACACAAACACACCAACACA
>OOFC01022835.1:0-33088 GCA_900323345.1 Pseudochromis fuscus
TTTTCCTCCGAGGTAACGTCAGTGACGTAGTATTATCTTTTACCAACAGCAAGGTACAACAGGTAGTGCAACCGCTACGAGTCTGATATCGGTAAATCAAATGTTAGTGCAATCACAATATACACCCCCTGACTACGGCAGCCATAATTAACCAAAATTGATCCATATATAAGGCGCATCGGATTATAAGGCGCACTGTCGGTTTTTGAGAAAATTAAAGGCTTTTAGGTGGAGCTTATAGTGTGGAAAATACGGTAAATATATTTTTTTAAGTTACATTACAGTAAATCAGACACATGTCAAACGGCACGTGACCATTATGGGAGGAAGCGTGTTGGACTTACTGACAGGATTCAGGGTATCTGGGTCAGTGGTGTCCTCTCAAAGTCTTTCATCTCCCCCTCCTCTCCGCTGGGTTAGCTTGCATAATTTAATATTTAGATAGACACTTCATCCTGCTTGTGGATATTGTTTTCCTTCCAGCGTCCTCACATTGATAAATCAATTTAATCTGACTGTGATTTTTTTTTTATCTGCTGATTGGAGGCAGTAATAAACAGACTGAGAGACCTGCACATGTATGTGGGGAGGTCGTGAAGGAGCATGATGGAGGTGAGAGATACTCATGCTATTTTCTCCTGCACCATCAACCCTTGGGTGTTAATTTATGTGTTAATAAAGGGCTGAAATTACCTTGTAGACAGCTTCATTTTAGCATGGAGGTGTGTGGAGTCCTTCCTTTAGCTATGTGGCTTTTCAGAATAATGAGTGATCGGCAATTTTTCCCCCACCTTTTTCTAAATTTAATTTTGTACACATTAGGAATTTTAAACAGAGAGAATCTATGCAGCAGGACACACTTTCTGATTGAAAACATCTACATTTATTGGCCAATTTGCTGCGTTGATTGATTCAGAGTTAAGCCGAATCGCCCCAGGCAGCTCATATCTTAATTATTTTAATTATGCATTAAATGTGCTTCTTTTTTTATCACATGATGTTGATGACACCTTGTACATGTTATTAGCAGTGATTTGGTAATTATGGTGAAAATTTCACACATTTTTAAAGCAGTGGTTTTATTAATCACGCTGTATACTGCTCTACAAGAAGATTCAGCAAAAAAGCATGGCCGCCCGCACATGGAGGGTTAATGTGTGCAGGCGGCTGAGGCTCAGGTGGTGGACCTGGTCGCCTGTGAATTGTGTGTTTGATCCCCAGCTCCTCCTGTCCACATGTCGAAGTGTCCTTGGGCAAGACACTGAACCCTAAGCTGCTCCCAATGGTGGCTAGCGCCTTGCATGGCAGCTCGGTGGCCATTGGTGTGGTTGAATGAGTTACCTTGTAAAGCGCTTTGGGACCTAGCTAACGTCAAGAAAGTGCTATATAAATGTACTCTGTTGACCATTTATTTCCGATAAGTCTGATTTTACTTGGTCTGTTAATACAATTCAAAAACTGGTAAAAAGTTTGAAATCGAATTTTCAACACAAGTTGAAACAGAGACTTGACGAGGTTGTGTCTTGCTGCTACAGCATCGTAAATCAGTCGTGTTATTTGGACACAAAGATGTTTCGACCCCAGAGGGCTACAGCTCACATGATTTAAATGTCAGCTACATGCTTAGCTTGGCATCTGCTGAATATCTTACATAATCTAATATCTGTATCATGTTAACATCTACAGCATTATTGAATGTGCTGTTTAGTACATTTGAATCTGTGAGTCTGAGGCAGTTGTATCAAACGACATGAATTCTGCTTGTTAAAGACCCAGCAGTGCGCTACCACGACACAAATTTTTCGTACAAGTTTTTTTTGTTTTTTAATTTGCATGGACATGAATTTGCGCCTCGTCGCGTCTTTGCATTGACTGACTCATTGCGTTGTGTTTGGTGTTCACACAGCCTCTTTGTGGTTACTGCCATATTCATTTGCTATTTCCACAGAAAAACTCAGATTCAACTTCAAAGTTGACTGAATATTTTACTTTGTAGGAAAGTTTAATTGTGAGTTGTAATAATGATACTTCACTTAGAAAAGTTGAATGTGTTTTTCAACTTAACCTTTAGGCTAAAGTATGTTGCATAATTCTGCGACTTTTACTGACTTGTAGATAAACCTCAGTAACTTTTTCTGACCACTGACCTGAGGAAGTGCTGCGGGGTAATGCTGATCAAACACAACATTCATGAGTTCAAAATGAAGCAAAAAGCAGAAGAAGAGGGGGGGGTCAAAGAGGGAGGGTCAATGTGTGCAAAATTGTAGATGTATCCAAACTTTCTCAAAGGTGATCTCTCTCAATAAAGCCCTGCTGACAGAAATGTTTGGAGTGGTTGTTTACCACATTCATGTCTCTGAAAAGGTTTGGGGACATAAATACAAAACAGAATAAAAGTCTGGAATTTAGTTTCCTTGTCTGCTGTCATTTGCTTTTTGTCAGCGTTTGCCTGAATCGGTCCCTACTGGCTTTACTATTGTCGTTTGTTATGTAATCAGACTGTTTATAGAAATGGAGGCAGCTATCCGGTCTGAGAAGTGAAGCCAGGGTGGAAGAGGAAGATGCTGGCTCCAAGAATTAGGGGTGAGGTTTGTTTGATTGACAGCTCTGGTCTCTAATGATTTACAAGTGGATTGGAGGCTCATTCATTCAGGTTCAAAGGTCAAATCCACCTCCTCACTCCTCTCTTATTATTCAAATATGGTCAATTCTGGTTCCAAAAAACCAACATGGTGACGTTCAAATGTCAAACTCCTGGGACAAATCTACAGGTGATGTCCTGTTAGCTTCATCCTTTCCATATACAATCTATGATGTACATTTGTCTGTTCTGATTTTCTATGTTGAGACCCAGCAATTCATTTTTGTCTTCTGCAAGAGACATTTGTTTTTGGTCAGTATCTCTGAAGCCATACATGTCATAGTGTTAATTCCTATTGGCCCTTACAGAGGACATCCTGAGCTTTTCAATGATATGACGTGTCGGGGTGGGATTTTGACAAAATTCTCTTCTTTTTTACAATACAATAGGAACCAGCTCACTGACTGAGGCAGGGGGACGCTGTTGTGGCAATGAACATATGAACACATTTAGAGTTGTATGTTTACATCTGAACTCTGACAACATTTAGGGTTGTACATTTAAAACTGAACTCGAAAAACATGTTTTGACATTTTTTTGTTGCAGTGATGTTTTTTACACCCTACTTATGTGGTGTGAAAAAAAAAAACAGAAATTCAAAAACTTTTTTTCCTCTGGGTCTCAGGAGGTTTTGTTGAGTATTCGTCCTACACATGGCCCAAGTTTCCGATCAGGAGGTAGTTGTGATGTTCCAGTAAGACTCCTGATGAAGATGCTCCGTTTCACAAATCTGTTCAGAAGGTGAGATCTGTGACGTGTTCCAAAGATCACGGTTGCCATAGTAACTAAAACATGTTCTCCAATTCTTCTCTCCTAAATACACTTATTGGTTTCATGTATTGCAGCATAAATGTAAACACAGGTGCACGGAGATACTGTACGGTCGTTAACATTTAACTGGCTAAATTACCTTCAGTATTTCCGACGTTTTCCACTTCAGTCGGTATTTTGCCACATGCACTTCGATTGATATGGACGAACATGGGAAACATCTTACATACAGCTTGTGATTAAAATACTGAATCCACTTATGTTCCACCATAAACTACCCGTGGGTGTAATATTTACCAAACACCTGCTGTCTTCTTGGTTCAAGGGTAAGACCTCATCGCTCCTCCCTTCATATCCAAATATGGTTACTTCAAGTTGTACTTACTGGTCTGCTAAATTAATAACCTTTCTCAAATAAACAGTCCAAACAACAACAACAAACTGACACACCTTCAACAATGTCACTCCTTCACTTATGGTGCATTTACACTGGTACCCACTCGCTTCACTTCGCCTTGGCTCGCTTGGGTCCGCCCCCCTCAGTTGCACTTACATTACCGAGGATAGTCCCTCCTTCGTGTAGCTGGCCATCATTTGTGACATCATCTTTTATGCGATTCTTTCGTTTCTGACCGCGCCGTCCAGCTCCTGCTGAATTTTCTCATCGGTGACCAATGACAGAAAGGTTTGCACCTCATCCTGAGTCGATGGAGCAGGATTTCTAACAGATGCCATTTCTCTTCTTGTTGTTATTTCAAACACGTCTGCACGGTTTGCCAAAGATTTAAAAATGGTGTTTGCGGGGACAGATTACGTGTCGCCCAGTGATGACACAATGACGCAGTGATGATTCCGACCAATAAGATTTTAGTACCTGCTCCGACCTGACCAGGTACTTTTTTTGGAACCACAGGAGAGGAGGTACGAAAAGTTGTACCAGGTACCAAGTTCCAGGTACTTTCTTGCCAGTGTAAATGAGCCAAAACCGAAGCGAAGCGAGTAGGTACCAGTGTAAATGCGCCACAAGACAGCTGGCCATGTTTATCGAAGACTTTTAAATGTTCTGCAGGTTCGTGAAATATCAGAAATAGTGTTTGACAGAAATAAGGTAGAAAGCTTGAAGGATCTATCAGTCTAAATCTACATGGATAACAGCACTTTAATATTGATGAGATAATATAGAAAGTGGACCAGGTAGCATTAGTATAAATGCCCAAATGGTATGTGACTGCCTACGCATCACCTCCATTTTTTCTATCCTAAACAAATGGACATAATGTGTTATGTTGGAGCAGAAGTCGTGTGTTGCATTCCCTCCTACTGTCCAGTTAAACTGCAAAGTTGGCACAAAGAAGTTGTCTGACTGGATGATGAATGTGTATATCTTTACTCCCCAGAGTAACCTGTGTTGTTTAACTTTTCACACTCCCTTCAGGTGTGGACCGCTTCAGTGAAGATATCGAGCGAATGATGGGCTTTAAGCCAGGACTCTACTGGAGGCTGTGCTGGAAATTTGTGAGCCCGGCTTTTCTGCTGGTGAGAGAAAAAACAAATAAAGTCGTTAACTTTCAGGGCTGGTATTTCCTGGGCAGGGATAATATCTGATCCTCGGCCAAACTAATCCATAAACACAAATTGAGCAGATAAATCAAAACATGTAAGAATCAACAACTGAACAAGTTTGCTGATTGATGCATTCCAGTAACAAGTATTTTAAATGTTTAAATTAAGGTATAGCTCATTCTAGCATGCAGCAGATGTGACTTTAACAATGGCTCACTGTCAGAATCAACAGCTAAAGTAAATTAATGAAATTAGTTGAATGGCACACAGGAAAAAGCACTCACTCACCACCGCAGAGACCCAGATGCAATCAGTAGTCAGGCTTCTGGCTTGTACCCAGAGGGAGGGTGGGATATGGAGGAATCGTTTGAACCTCAGTGTGCCTCCTGGCCAGTTCCTCACTGGCAGGTGAATTTAGTACCGTGCGACTCCACGTGCATCAGAGGAAGCACATGGCTGTGTCCACTGTAACCCATGGGTGGGTGTAGACAGCCATGCGCTTCCTTTAATACAAACTGCTGTCTACACACTCCCCTGGACAACAGTGAAGTTTTCAGAAATAGGGAGAATTTGTCATTACACATTGTGAGAAAAGGGAAGGACAGATCTATTTAGGTATATATAGACCCAATGACAACCTGTTGTACTCCAATACAACACAAATCTTTGTTAAACTGTAGAAAATAAATAAATAACTCAATGGAGTACATGCACTATTATGCTTGTGACATTGGAGATGAGTAATGTGATTGAGAGAATAATTATACAAACTCGCACCATAACAATTACATTCCACCTCATCTGACCTTTTGTCATAGCATCTGGGAATATGCTCAGGATTTCTGTTCATGAAAATACCCAGTGTGCGTATATCGTGAGTGTCCATGTGCACGTGAAGGGATGCTATTTGCTGGACAGATAAAAATAAATGATTATGAATGTCCAGCCTTGTGATCCCACTGCAACACTGCTGCTTCGTACAGTCAACAATATCAAAGATGTATTATAGTTATCATGTAAGCTTAACATGATAATTAGGAACAATAAACCTGTTTATCACTGCCCAAAGTTATATCGATTTAATGTGAAGTTTTTGTAAAATAATCTGTTGATATGTTACAGGAAAAACTACTGAATAGATTTCTTTCTTTGTTTTTTCCTTGTTTTTTTTTAGAGAGAGTATTAAACAAGAAACAAATTATTACTTTTTTGGCGCAATCAAACTACAATATCTAGTCCAAAAGAAAATCTTAAAATCCCCAGAAATCTCTAATGTGCAAATGTTTTAACAAGATTTCTATTTCACCACAAGGGGGCAACAGTGTTCAGTCTTGACCAGCAGTTCCCAACCTTTTTAGACCGCGCACTACCTTCAACTTATCAGTACAGCTGGGCTATGCCTTGTTTTCTAATTTATCATTTAAGTTCATCCAAGGGGCTTTTATATATTCAACTCTTCATGACAGATATTCATGGGATCATCTGTCAAGATGAAAATGTTTTGGGTGTTCGTCTCCTTCTCCCTCTTGACACTTGTCTCATTTTCTGTCCGCCCCTTTTATTTCAGAGACTTCAAATATAATGAGCATCACCCAATACAAATACATCAAACTTTTCTAATGGCCTTGTTTCTCTTTCTCCTTTTTCTTCTCACAGTTTGTTGTAATAGCCAGTACTGTGACATCATCAGGCCTCAAGTACGATGAATATGTCTTCCCTAACTGGTCCAACGTAGTCGGCTGGGGTCTGGCCATGTCCTCCATGCTGTTTGTCCCCTGTTACGCCATTTATAAATTCTTCAGTTTACCTGGAACATTCAGAGAGGTCAGTATTTAAACATGTCTGTTACACAGGGTGAAAAAAGTCATTGAAACTGTTGCAAACATCTGAATGGTCATACACTGACTCAGCATTTTAGCAGGACAGTCAGTGAAGAGGAGGGATACAGTAAAAACAGATTAGTCTGGCAGAAGCATTTTGTGAGAACAATATATCATGCAGATAAAATATGATCTCACATGCAAATAAACATTGCATAACAATAGTCAAATGTAATCACTGGTAAATTGTGCAAATGTTATTTTTAAAATGAAAGCAGTCACCTGATTTGGGAGTGAACTTGACTTCTTCAACTCCGTCAGATGAAATGATCTTTTCAAAGCATGGAGAGTTTGTGATTGTAATCATCAAAGCACCGGAGAGCTATTTTCATCCATAAGCAGTGAAGCAGCTTCACTTCACAGTAACAATTTCCACATTCCAGTGGCTTTTCCAGCTGATATGAAGAGCTGAAGATTTCTCCCTGAGGTTCTCAGGACACATGTTCCTGCTGAAAACCTCTATTGCTGACTATCAAGTTTGGGCTGTTTTCTTTCTAATGATCCAGATTAAACATTTCTGAAGTTCTAGATGTTTTTATGTCTTGTTTTGATGTCTAATTCACTTTCACACCACTGTCATAAGATATTTTGCAAGGGGCTGAACAAACCTCTGTTGAAATGGGCTGACTTAGAGCAACAATATGAGGCACAGCAAGCCAGCAAATATTACTTAGTAGTCCAACAGCAACAACTCATCGTCTGTTGCACAGTACCACAACAAGCATTTATTGTGTGGAGTGGAAATGAAAGAGGCACCAGTCTCCTGAAAGTTGGATTAAGAATCAAATAAGAAGTTAAAATGTAATAAAAGTGTACACAAAGAGCCAGTGTGGTTAATGTGTGCTTGGTAAATCATTCCCTTGTTGTATGAGAGGTGATGTGTTGTAATTGTCCTTTCTCTTTTTGCAGAGGATAGCCTACTGCATCACTCCAGAGCATGAACATCATCTGGTGGCAGAGGGAAACATTAGGCAGTTCAAAGTAAGAGCAACGTTCTGACAGTATTAACTCGATCATCCGTGATTCAAGATTTAATCAGTTGTAGGTGTTTCTGAACTGATTGTTGCTCATTTCTGACATTTGTCTTTTGTTTTCCAGCTCAAACACTGGTTGACCATCTGATCACAAATACCCAGAATTTCATCATGCATCTTCACATCTGGTGTTTGGACTTCCTGTCAGCCGCCAGTGGTCGGACCGTCATGGAGAGCAACAGGCTCCACCCTCCCGCTTCTCCCTGTGTATTTACCACCCAAGGCCTTTGTTGTCAACAGTGGCTTCGAGCACTTTGATTTCAGAGTCATGCCTCTTCAAAATCTGAAACCATTCACAGCTTCAACTAATGAGGGAGGGGCACCCCGTGGGAAAAACTAACATTGTTTGTTATTGGCCCATGGACATGAATATGTTTTTTGTATACTATTTTAATTAATCATAACTTTAGTTATGATTTTTTTATATTTTGTGAGGTTACTATTATCTCTTAAAAGGGATGGATACTTAAATTATAACCTGAAAAATCCCATTTCCCTGTGTGGGGGACCAAAATATTTCATTCAATTCAATATTTAAATTTATTTAGGTCTGTGATTATTTATCATCGCATTATTATTATTGGAAAAAAAGTCTTTGTTGGCCCAATGGCTTATCTGTGTCAGTGCCTTATCAAGCGAGACACTCCATGTTTCTTATAGTCCGTACACAAAGAAATAAAATACACCGTGTTGACTCAGGAACCCACTCAAATCAAACCAGTTTGTGGATGGCAATCTCTCGGTTGATCCAGTCCTTTGACGTAAAAGTCAAATAACTGAGGGTCAGCAGCGCATTGAGGCCACGCTCCTTAGTAAAGAAAAAAAAGCAGACCAGATAAAATGTTTGTGTGTCGTTACAGAAAAGGGAAATAATGCATGCACCACTATAAAGCTTTAAAAGAACTGTTGACTGATCTCCTATACTTTGAAAAGTCAGACTCACCACCAATCCTCAGTCTTAAAGGAAAAATACAAAAAAACAAAGAAGAACCTGGTCACTGCCTGGCTGCTCGCTTCAGGTGCAGGAGAAACATTTACCAAAACAAATGGCATAACTGTTACACATAGTTGTGTATTATAGTTGTGTGACTTTTACTTTCCAAATGCTCGTGTGTTTAGTGCGCCTAAGGAATATTTGTGGCTTTTCCTCCAAAGAGACAAGGAGAGAAATGAAAGAGTGTGTGTGAGTGTGTGTGTGGTTTTGTTGCAAACTATACTGTATGCTGTTAGTGTACAGTACACGAGGACTAAAAACTGCCAAATGCCTCTGTCACTGTACTGTATATTAACTCCTATGTTAACCTCTTGGACAATACTTATTTTTTTATTTAAACATAAATTGTGGTGTTCCTCTTTTTCATCATCATAGAAGTGCCGACATGTTCCTTTAGGAGTGGTATGATTAACTTCTTCTGTTCCTTTTTTATTATTATTTTTATTTTTATTGGAAGTTTATTGAAGTTGAATTTGAACTTGAATCAGAACAGAACACCCTTATCGTAAGGAATAAAGCCACAAAGAAAAAAACAAATATATGTGGAATATATAAGAAGACATAAAAAAATATATAAATATATTCTTTTGTTATATCTAATCTTGTATTTATCAAATTGTTTATAGCAAAACGTGAATGTAAAGTATTTTAAACGTAACTGTCTATAGTCATAACATGGTGTTTGATGTATAGCTAAGATGAACTATTTAGAAAAAAAAAAAGTTCTTCAGTGTAACCCTGGGCTACTTTGTCACATGTGAATGTGAACAAACACACCCTGGCTTTCCTGGACTGTTTACAGAAATACTGTGTACAATACCAATGTCCTGTTGAACGTGAGTGACAACTATCTGTGAAGAGGTCTGAAGTATTTACACTATAATAATAAAGAATTTCTTCTACACACACACACACATATGGAGACCTCTGTGCTCTCATTTGATTTAGCCGGACCTCTTAACCTGCAGCTAGAGAAACCTGAACCAGAAACTAATTATGTTCAGTTGAACTACTGACTGAGCACCTCTCATAGCAGCTGACTGTGTCTTTCTACTGTCTCTCTTTGTCTCTCACTGTACAACTGACATACGGCTACTACTGTTCAATATCCTCTGAACACACAGAAGAAGAGAACAAATACTGCTACTATGTTGTATATATAGAAAATTATTGTAGTGCTTCTCTGCAAGGCATCTGTTTCGATGATGGGTGGACTAAAAAAAGACATTAGACCAAAATGTAATCCTAATCAAAATGATGTCAGAGCTGTATAATCACCATAAATTAAGTTTAATTCTCAGTATGTGCTCTGGTGGTAGGGCATGAGTGTTACCGTGAATAGTGTTGGTGGAAAAGACCTTGAGGAAAACTGTCTGGTACCTCAGGAGAAAGACTGACTGTTCTGGGCAGGGTGGAGAAACTCATTGAGAGCATTGTAGGGTGGACACAACACTTTTGAGGATCAAGCATGGCTGGAGAACTTGGGGGGAACCATACCCCAAGAAGAGTGGGTGGTTGGATTTTGTTGTCCTCTAATACAGAGGATTATCTAGTCTGCTAGCACCTTCAGATCCACCAAGAGGACCGTTCAGGAAGAAGGTCTAAACCCCCATTGACTGGTCTGCCACCATGACATATGTGGATAAATGAAACTGCAAATATTTTAATGTGAAGTTATTGACGATTTTTTTTGACAAGCAAAATCCTCATTGTTGATCACAGTCACACTATAAATACCACACATCACATGGCATTTTAGAAATCTGAAATTTAGAAGTCAAGTGAAACCTTATGTCTTCTCGAGCCGCTTGCCATATCTTATTAGCTACTGTTATCTTCAAGGCAGGATCAGAGGAGCAGAGGGCAGCCAGGGCTAAAAGGAACAAACTGGTCTTGGCCAAGATCAAACAAGACTTAAGATGATAATTGGCAAGACCAAGAGGCAAGACCGAAAAAAACAGATAAGTTCAAAAAGAGAAGAAAGATGCAGAGAAAGAACAGACCTGAGTGCAGAAAAAAGATGGGTTGTCAGTGGGAGACAGATCATCATCGATGGAGGATTAACAAGAAGCTGGAAAAGGTCCACAATTTTTTTTTTTTTTTCTACCTTGTTTTCAGATGACAGTTTAGTAAAAACAAAAAACAGGATTTCCTGAGAGAAATTTCCCTCTAATGTTTATTTTTATTTTTGGTATATTTCTTATTGCTATAGTTTAGTATGATGTTAATACAGGCATACATTGTTCTTGCCCATATAATGCACATATCACCTGCTGCTCAAAATCAGTTCAGCTCATTAGAGTTGTGTCTAGAGTGGACAGCAGTGGCTCAGTGGTAGAGCGGCCACCTACCAACCGAAGGGTCAAGGGTTCGATTCCCCCTTGTTGGTGTGTCCTTGGGCATGGTGTTTTACCCACCTTGCCCTGCATGAATGTTGGATGCCCCAGGGCTGTGGCTAGCTTAGCTTACCACCATCAGTATGAATGGGTGTGAATGAATAATGGTCTCCGTGCAAGCGCTTTGAGTCTGGACTTCCAGAGAAAAGCGCCATATAAATCCAAACCATTATTATTAAGTTTCTGGCTCCTCTCAAACTGTGACATAATACTACAAGCTATGTGTTGTGCATCGTTTATTATTCAAAATAGACTGCAAGAGTTTTCTAACATCATTCAAGAGTTTGCCCTTCAAAGAAAATTAGAGGAGAAAAGTCATGACACCTCTCCTTACTGGCTTCTGGCTGTCACCTGGGGGAGGGGTGGACTGCTTCATTGTGGACAAAGCCTGAGTTAATAAACCAGCATTGTGACAGTGACACAAGACATCCAGATGACTAGTGAATGATATTGTGCTGCAAAAGCCTGTCAGTGTTGGTGTGGCAAACTTTCCTTCCCTCTGAAATTAATGGAATCCACATTAATGGCATGAGCCCGAACACCACAGGGACTGACCACATGGCCCAGAGAGACTAGTGTGTGCCAACAGCTGGATGTCATCACATGAGAAGGAAGTTGTTGACAACTGTGCTGAAGGCCTTGAAGTAAGTCTGCTTACTTACTCTTAGTGTGAAAGACAGGCAATGCTCATCACTTCTGGTTTTATTATATAGACACGTGGGAGTATTCACAGAAATGTAATTCACTGAATATTAGAATTTTGACCGATACAATACTTTGACTTTACTGATGGGGCTTTAATGTGTCTGTCAATTCAATAGACCAGAGAAAGTCAAAGCTAATGAAACCTAAAGTGAAGTGTGTCTAGGATGTGATACATAGAACCATTTGTTCTGACAAGATATTTGCAAATAATTTGAAGGGGGATTAAAGTTGTATTTTCTACTTAATAACCACTTTATTTCAATAATGATCAGTTTTATAGACATCAAACACTGCTTATTGTCTTAGATCTGTTGCTTTGAAGTTGAGTTTGAATCTAATCTCTTCTCTTCCTGCTCGTTGCCGCCAGTTCTACCTTAATGCAACAAAAAGGTCAAACCCACAAACTTTCATCAAATTTGTTTAGCCAATAAAAGTCAAGCCAGACCACCATAGACTGCTTCTTAATTGTCAGCTCTGTGCAGCACTAATGTAATTGGGGGAATGGAGAGCCATTTTTAAATGCACCTCTTCAGACTGAGGACACAACAACAAACATAAGAAGATCACCTGAGAAGAGATTATTAGTATCAACTCATTTAACAGAATGCAATTGTACATCCTGTACTGTAATGAGTGCTGTTTGTTGGGAAACCTCAGATGTATACAGGTTCGTGTCCAGCTCACACATTGTTCCTGATTTGTGTTGACTGATAAAGTGGTAGGGTAAAGGTTCAGGTGAGGTTCCAATCCAAAGCTGTGTAGGTTTAACAGAAAATGCCAGACAGACATCGGTGCCTGTCCTTGGTGCTTGTTTTTCTTGGAAATATGAAGGAAAGTCAATGAGCAATGAGCTTTTCCAGCATGATGTCCAACTGTGACAAGAACAATCCTTTAATGCTTGAGATTTATGAAAAAATATTTGATGGTTGCTTTAGCATGTGACTGTTGGGATGGTCCATTAGTTGTTTTCCATTACTGCGAGCCAAATGTAACTAATGTATTAGATTCCTTTGCTGCTTATTCTATTTTTTTTTCTATAGTTAAGATAAGGTGCCTGTCCAGAAGTCTACTCTTTTTCAACCATGGTCTCTGAAGACTTGGTGGTCTGTCACCGCTGTGGGCATAACATGAAGGCCAGCATTCCTTACAGGCAGGAAACCCCTCTGCTCCCATGGGAACACTGTCGATGATGCATTTCCTGTTTATTTCTTGGGCCACCCCCACA
This sequence comes from Pseudochromis fuscus, assembly GCA_900323345.1. NCBI lineage: Eukaryota > Metazoa > Chordata > Actinopteri > Pseudochromidae > Pseudochromis > Pseudochromis fuscus. The sequence goes on from OOFC01022835.1 coordinate 13,210, forward strand.
ACCATAAAAAAAAAAAAAATCTGGACTAAGTCCAAACTGTCTTCTGAAGAGTGACATATCTCTACAGCCTATTTGACTTTCGCCTTCAAAAGCTGTGACTTCTGTCCATCCAGTTTACAGTCATAGCAGCAAAGGTTTCTATAGAAAAAAAAGTAGCGCCTGTTTCCTGTCTCCCAAGCAAAAGACGACATGAATCTAATAAAAGCTGAACTCTGATTCCCACAAAAGATATGATTAGATATGGTCACAGCCTCTCAGAAATCCTGTTTTAAGCATTTCTGACCAGAGTTCATGAACTCAACCTGGACACTGCAGCTGTCATGAGTTCATGTCTAGAAAACACAACATTTCTGTATCTTAACAGTAAATACAGCAAAAATATAATTTATTAATCCTTTGACGGAACATGTGCCACTGTGTGTGGTGGTATCACACTAGTGTGATAAACCAAATGCGTAACTTAAATATAAAATAAATATTATTGGAACTTAACTTAATGTTAAATTCTTCTCACATGGTCATTTAGTGTTTACTTGAAAATTACTTTGACCATGTTATTTCCGTTTAGCACCTTTTAAGTTCATCAGCATCTGTATTGCCAAATATAGTAATGTGTATGTACAGGGGAGGATGCATGTATTTTTACATGCGTGTGTGTGTGTGTGTGTGTGCATACTTTTACACACAAGCTCCCACATGCAATGTACATACACAGGCACACACACATCTACAGACTTCCATTGCAGACCACAAAAATCTGATATAAATCCTTCTGGGAGGGTTACTGCAAGGCTCACACTTAAAAATAGACACACTGTTGCTCCACAGATTCTCCATAAAAAAAATAAAAAAAACTGTGTTGAGAAAATAAACGTAGAATGCACGCAGACAATCAACAATGTGTCTCAACATAATGTTTCCATGTCAGTGTTTCATTACATTTCCAGAAGTGATATAATTGATTTAAATATAAACTGACCTTGTAGCCTCACATAACTTTTTTCTCTCTTTGTTTTCCCTCCCATAATCCATTATCCACTTATGTGTGATAAATTCAGTGATGATAGCCAATGAATCTGCTCACAATTTGAGCGAGCTGTTATTAATATCAGCCAGAACAGTTCTCTGAGTTTCTGCTGTATCGTTACAAAGACATTAAAATCAGAAAACAAACTGCAAACAGAAAACATATCAAATGACTCATTCAAGTTCTGATAATGCAGCTACACTGCTTCACGTGCATGTTGGGACTGTTTGTTTATGAGTGTGCATTTAATCTAAGTGTGATTGTACATTCGTCTATTCACTCAAGCGTGTGAGTGTTTATGGGTGTGCCTGCATTTGCTCCTTATTTAGAGTGAATGTCACGTGATTTACATTTGTTTGGTCTATGTAAGTACTTTTACACCAGTGATAATCAGTGGCAGTTCTGGCCCATTTCACCTACAGGGGCCAGACTGGGCCCAATTGTTCTAGAGGAGCCAGTTGAATTAACCATGAAACTAAATGATGAACTAAAGGTGTAATATACCAGCAATTCATAACAAAAAATAGATAAAGAAAAATACAATCAAAAACAGATGACCAGTCACAGGGACACCACCAGGAATTCTGGGCAACATGGAAAAAAAAATAAAAATCACATTGCGCCCCCCCCAAGGAATCTGTTGTTACCACATCTGTAGGACCTAACTGACCCATTAACACCTTTACCTACACGGATTAAATGTTGGTTAAAAAGGAGTGGGATGTAAGCTAACACTACTGTGTAGCTAGCTTATTTCACTATGGACATTATGCTAACTGGTTCATTTCTACTCACAGACTGTAGCTAGGCTTCCCACCATTGTTGGAGAAACACTGGCTCACACCTTTCTTTTACCTCTCTTCTCTCTCCTTTGTCTCTTTCCTGTTTTGAAAACGAGATTTTATTTTAGTACTATAGGACGCACTGTAGCTCTGGCGCAACTACTGGCTGCTGGAAGCACCGTCACCGTCAGTGCGCTTAGGCAGGACCAAACCATTTCATGCACATACAGGGGGGTGGTCGGTCAATATGGAAATTTCCTTTTTGGTCAATGTGGGTATTTAACTTTTACTGCAAAAAAAAACGCAATTGTTTTTGATCGTTTTGTCAATATATATGAAAAAAATATTCACAACCCAGATAGCAAAATCATAGTTTAATTTTTAACTATTGTCCAACCTTCCCCCCTATGTGGTGCCCCTGACCAGACAACTTGTTTCCTTTTACATGCAACTGTTGAGGAAATTAAAAATATTTTGAAGTCTTCAGTGGGGCAGGACAAACAAACAATCTTAGACTGAGGTATAATAAATACATTCACACAAACAATACAGCTGTACTACTTGTGTTTTACTTGCACTTAAATCTATAACAGCATCTCCATTACTATTTTTGCGCTTCTTTCCATTTTCTATTTTCCTCTACTTGATGTGCATCACTGTGTGTATATTTCACTATGGCAAAATATGGGTGACCTACACACAAGGGCTGCAGCAGCTGTTCCTATTCTGCTAACAAGCTGGTTTCACTACGCAGCCTCAAGCAGCATCACTGAATTAACAGCACTTTTCAACACCTCAGTAAAACCACTGAGCATCAGAAAGAGAGAGAGGAGGAGACAGGGAAAGTAGACAGTGTAGTTTATTTGATGTATCCTGAAACAACTCTGTGATTGATGATTATGAACATTTGGAGATTAGGTTAGAGAAATAATATATAATAACAACAAGAGAGGCAACCAGCCATTTTCAGATGTATTTTCTGTAGGTGAAGAGGAAGGTAACAGGAAGTCTGGCAGGAAAAGAGGAAGAGTTTTTTGGGTTTTTTTTTTAAAGGGTCAGGGGGTGGGCTGGGGGTTCACCTGGACCTTTGGAGATACACCTGAGAGAGCAGCAGACACTTTGTTTGATGTTTGATTTGGCGTGATCCCTTTTTAAACACATTCATAAAAAGGTTGTAAAATGAATCTGGAGAACCATAAAATATATATTTTAGCTCACAGTATTAAAGATTTGATGGATAATGGTTGAAAACGTGTCATCCGTTAGATCAGGGGTCCCCAATCCTGATCCTTGAGGACCACTATCCTGCATGTTTTAGATGTATCCCTCTTCCAACATACCTGATTCAAATGATCAACATCTGTATCAGGCTTCTCCAGAGCTTGATGATGAGTTGAACATTTGAATCAGGTGTGTTGGAAGAGGGATACATCTGAAACATGCTGGATACCATGCTGGATGCCCTCAAGGAACAGGATTGAGGACCCCTACGTTAGATTCTTATTGATTAGTGTGGGACTAAAACTTGTAATGATTACCAAAATAAAGGCATCAAGGTAAATGTTTGAGTCCCTTTGATTCAATTTCAACACAGTATTGGCCCATTTACGATGGGGAGGGGACAGTTTCAGCTCCAAGTTTAGAAAGATGCCATTAAAGGAGTCAACCACTGTTTTTCCCTTATTAGATCCAGTGTGCCCTCAGCTAATCATTGATTTATGTACGTCATTTCTCATATATATAGCAGACGAGACACAGGTGAACACAGGAGTGAGACAGGTAAGGTACATCAGGGCAGGGCCAGCAATCAGACAGGAGGGAAGAAAACAAAGAGTGGACTAAACAAAACCAAGGAAGGGATCTCCAAAATAAAACAGGAACTGGACAAAGTGACACACGACAGGGGAGACAGACAGTGAACCAAAGGAGAAATTCACACATCAGGAAACATGTAACAAGAAAATACAAAACTAGAATCAAAGCCAAACAAGGTAAAAGTCCAAAAACCAAAACTACGAGGAGTCATGACAGATAGAGAAGTTAAGCTCTATTATGATAAGTTGCAAATTAGGTTCTTGTGCTTATTGTACAATTTCCCCCATATGGTCAACATTTGGACTTTCTTTTGACAAGACTTCTATTTTTATATGTCTTATACTTTGTATTAAAAGTGCTATATCTCTCACCTGGGTTTTGATATACTGATGTAGAAATACTCAAAGTAAATCTCAGGCTTTTCACTTTAATCTGTTCTCAACACAACTGTTTGAATACTTTGAATATCACAGTGGTTTTTAAGTGTTGTTGCCCTCTAGTGGTCAAAAAATAAAATGTTGCAGAGACACAGTAGGTTAGGTAGGCAAGGCTATGTCTAATGGAGTGGTAAATTGTTATGTAACTTGTCAATGATGTCAACTCTTTGAACCAGAACAAAGCATTACAGTGTGTTCCTACATGGAAAAGGATGTGGTGGGAAGAGACGGAAATGATTGAAAGAGATAAGCAGATGATGGATAGAACTACTGAAGAAACTCCAAGTCTGCTTGAATTTTTGCAGCTTCATCCTCGTGGGGAGAGTTTCAAAAAGAGAAGTTCGATTTTAGCAATTAAGCTCCAGGGAAAATAACTACATTAGACTTTTGTTTAACTGTGCAGTTGTTTCTTTTGTTCCCCATCAAGATAATCTGCAGAGCTTTGCAAAGTGCAAACAGATTAGATAGATTCTAAAAAGAAATCTAAGCAAATTTCATTCAAGATGGATTTCAAGTACTGTCAGTTAGATATATTGTGAGGAGTCTACAGGACCCACTAGAAACGATGCTTTCTAACTGACACCTGGGAGTCAAAAAGCTCTTCATTAATTCAGACAACTCAAAAGACATTTAGAATAAAAATATTGAAGTGTGCTGAAGAAACTTGATGTTTATAACCACACACTGCTGGCCAGCGTTTATGTTTATCATTACACAGCACTGAAAAGAGTTAGATGACGTCCACTGACTATCTACAAAGAGAGAGCAGATCAGGAAAGGACAAACACAAACGTCCTGTCGTGAGTGAAGAGAGCATGTTTGTTTTCACCTAACCCTGGCTTAATATCTGTACATCGCGTGATCTCCGGTTCATGGTTTTCTCTGTTGGTTTCCTCCTCTCGCTTCCTTTTTACCTCCCCTTCTCCCCGCATTTCTTTTACTCTCTCTTTTGAAATCCTGTTTAAGCTGGTTCCTAGTCTGCAATCTGTCAAATAAGGAGTATGGTCCTGATGTTATCATGTTCATCGGCAGTAGATTTCCTGAGAGGATGGCAACTGTCGATCCTTAAGGGTAAACATTTAAGGAATACACGCTAATCTTTTGCAGATGAATGGCACTGGTTTAATAAAACGTTAGAGTTATCATGGAGACTTCATGCACTGGATGCTGTGGGAGAGAAAACTAGTTGATGTCACAAAGGTGATGAGTAAATTTATGTCTTATGACTGCGCACTTTTGAAACAGCTTCCATTTAACATTGGGCGTCCTTTGCAAATATAATTAAACATGCTGTCTATTCTACATCAGTACCAGTTATCCTGCTTTGCCGCTGTATCTCGGTGATAAGATGCAGCATGTGCATTAAGTGTGTGCGAGAAGAGACATAGGGCAATGCTATCTGAGCTGTTTTCTTATCAGACTGATTTATAGTCATGGCCAGGGCATCTGGTTTGAAGCTGTAGAGGGACTGAATGGCACACAGAGGGAATTACAGATAACCTGGAGGACATGAAAGGGGTTTCAGGCAAGATGGTTTATAAAATAGTGGAAAATATATATAAGATGTGATCGGGGAATATCCTGGTTAATACTCTAGGCTGCTTTGGGTCTTGTCAGCTCTTGATCTCATTTGATCAAGAATGGGATGCATGAGTCAGAAAAAAGTAAAAGAGTAAAGATGGTGATATTGAGTCTGCCTCTAATGCAAATATTCAAAGTCTCAATGCAACTATTTTAGTAGTTTCTGCTATATTCAATAGCTGTGTTCAGTGCCACATTCCCACTGCATCCCAAAGTTTGGATGGTAGCTTGTTATATTAGCATTTACCAATAAAATGACAAATTGGGCCAATATTAAAGTTTTTATAATTCATTTATCACCAAAGTCTGTCCATGACCCCGACCAAGTAAACCATATCTTAACCATAGACTGTATATAAAATAGACAAAGCTAATGCGGCAAAACAGGACCCAGACGCAGAGGCAAGCATGTTTAACCAACCAAGAAGAGTTGAATAAACAAAAACATCTAAAAAGGAAAGGCTGGGTATCCAAATGAAAAGTAACCAAGTAAATAGCCATAAAACAAGAGGGCATGGTGCACAGACAGAAGCACAGAAAACAAGAGAGATGATACCAGGAGACAAACAGGGAGATGAACAGATGATCCAACAAGAGACAAGACAAAGGCAGGGAGTGTATGTAAAGGAGAGTCTGATTAATTAAGTGGTGAACAGAGAGACACAGGTGAAGGAAATCAAAGAGGGGCAGACAATCAGGAGCTGAGGGAAACAGAATGAAGGGAACAAAACCACCACCAGGCCCAGAAGGAGAGCAGATAACCAACAAACCAGGAAGCAACAAAGCACACACCAGGGAAGACACTGAGTAAACCACAAGGGGAAATGAGGAAAACTCAAAGAAATCTCAGAAAACAACAAACGTGGTTTGTGGACTCAGATTATGAAGCCAGGAGTTTGGTATTTGAATGTCCCCATTTGGATTTTGGAGCCAGAAGTGACCATATTTGGATATGAAGGGAGGAGTGAGGAGGCGGGTCTGACCCTTGAACCTAAGGACACTGCCCAAAGCCTAATCTCAACTGAATTATGAAATGATTTTCAGATGGACTACAGATGGATCACTGAGAAGACGACTGGGACTCCCCTCAAGTCATTAGACTGACTTGTGGAAAGTATTTATTGTTTGGAAATTATGATTTTTTATTTGAAGTCAATTAGAGCCAGAGGTTTTTGGAGCCAGCATCTACTGGCCACTGGTGGTATTGCACTTTTTCTGCACTGGCTTCACTGTTGCTTCAACCATTGCTACATAAAATCTATGATCTTAAACAGATGCTACTGTAATCACATGCATGTTACATCTCGGTTGGCTAAAAAACTTCATGTGTTCTTTCTAGTTCTTAGTTGGCATTTCCTGTTATGTTATTTTATTTTGAAAATACTCCTCTCTTGTGGTTATTTTCACCTTCTGCCCTCATGTGTTTCCACCCTGTGAAGCCACCTTTCCTATAACCCTTCTGTTTGCCCTCTTTTCCCCCAGAGCCAGTTTGTCTCAGTACATTTGTGTCCAACGTTGTCTCCTTGTGGTTTATAAAACTTTGCTTGTGAATTTTGACTCTGCTCGAGCCTTGTGTTTTGGATATCTCTTGTTGTTTTTGATTCCACCTGCTTGCAAGCTGAGTTGTGCCTTTGCTGTGACTTGAGACTAGCCAATAAGTTAGTAACAGTCAGCCTTTGTGTTGTGTGACTAAGCCTTGAGTCCCTATGTTTATGAATGAAAACAAACATTTGGTCTGCACTCTTTAGTTTCAAGTAATCTTGGCAGTGGTTTTACCAGGAGAGGAGAGGCGTGATGGTTAGAGGCCTGCAATCAGTCGCCAGTTCAAACCCTGCAATAATCAGTGCTACAAATAAAACAAAGCCTCACCCCTTTCTCTCTTTGTCTCAGCCGATCTTTATTTTGGCCAGGCACAAGTGTGCAAAACATATCTACTCGCTACTACTACTAAACATTTATCTTGGAAGTGAAGACGACACAGCCTCCTGAAGCAAATCTGGGACTCTGGGCTTTGTAAGTAAAGTCAACATGCACAGTTTCTCAACTGTATCAAACACAAAAATAGTCCACATGCAGAATTTATTTTAGCATGCTACTCAAAATTAATATTTGTTGCCTCTGGAGGGGTTAAAAATATCAAACCTACACACTCAACCTTTACAACAAGCAGCAATGAGGCCTGTGAATGGGCCACAAATAATCACAAACTGCATACAGTCAACACATGATTTCATTCATAAGTAAAATACACAACACATGGAAACAAATTACCTCCATTGTACATTGGCTAATGCAAAATACCAAGATTCTGTTATTTTGATGTTATAAATTTCACCCATCATTTTCTTGTCCCACAATGTCAGCTTGAAAAAAATGTCTATTGAGATTCAAAGTTTGTTCAAGGCTCTAGTAGGTCCCTGTCCATGGTCCTGAGGGTCAGTGTTCAACACATGACGACAACAGTAAACCTAACCCCTGGGCACCATTCAGGCAAATAAGATATTGCACTTCACCCGTTGAAAGTAATATAATCACATCAATGACATTTTCACACAGACATTTTGAAGAAAAGTGGGTGTTATTATTATGACTGGTGGTAAGCAGCAGTAAGACAGTGTTACAATGAGCCAGCACACACTGTTTGGACCCTGACAGGTGGACACCTAAATGGAATGAAGCCATTGAAAATTCTTTATTTACAACTGGACTGTTCCTGAATAATAAATCAAATGTAAGCTGTAAGTGTTGTGTAACATGTTGTCAACCCAGAAGGCAGAGTGTTGAACATTGATGATCATTCAGGAGGCAAATTATGCCCCATTATCAAAGTAAATATATTTTTATGTAGCAGATGGAGAGATTAACGTTCCTGCTGTACGGGGTGATAACTGTCCACAGGCTGACCCAGGAAGGACAACAATTTCTGATGTTGAACTAAAGTCAATCTTTATTTTAAATGTATGTGTAGTTTTACATCTCATGGGCCAGTACTCCTACAGTATGAGACTGGAGCGTAATCTGAAGGCTTTTCTTCTCTCTTTCCAAACCTCAATGGTGTTGTCGCCAAATTCCTCATTACATCTTATCAGAAAACAACAGCAACAACAACAACTGGTCCAGGCTGATAAAAACCACAAAAAGTTCCTCTCCAGCTAGCTGTAGACTGGCAAACCTGTTTTGGAGATGATATATTACCATTGCCAGTGTTTCAGTGGCCAGAGCAGACAGGCTGTATGGCATTCATTGTCCAAAGATCCAGATCTTCAGTGCTGGAGACAAAATGAAAGGGTCCCCGGGGCCACGTCAAGCTAATCATGGCAGCCAAAGGTAATTGGATTGACTTCAGTCCCCGTGGGCACAGTATTAGAAAATCCTAATCAGTGTCATTGGTAGAGAGACAAGGGGTGCTTAGCTTTCAGAACCAATTAGAGTTAACCATGCCACTAAGAAACATTCATTCAAAATGCAGAGAAATCCCCTCATTCAGAAAACAAAGTTGTTCTTTATCTTTCTGGAGGTTAGTGTGGCTGTGGGAAAAGCTGGTTGTTATAAAACCTGAATCAAGCACTTCACAAACATCACAGTTTTCCACCATCTTTGGCATAACTGATGATGTAACTCAAGTAGTACGTTAAACATTTTTAATCTTTCTCTAATAACTTTGCAACTGTTTGTAGATTTCATTCACCGTGTCCGTCAATATGCTAGTTCACACTTTGATCTCGTTTAAATGCCAATTTCTCTGGTAATACAAACAACAGGGTACCACAAATAAAATACATTTGGTTTTGATTGGTAAGTGGGAAGTGATCTTGAAATATACAGGATGTGCTTTGTTTCATTCATTAGTTATAAGAATCTTGACACACAACAGGTGACAAACAGACGTTTTTATCCAGAGGCTGAACTGAGGAAGTGGCGCTCGATGATGTTTGAGGTATTCAAAGGCTGCCATCTAGTGAGCGATTATCAGGATTGCAGGTCAGAGAAGTATCCTGCAACTGGTAGCACTGAGTGAAACCATAACATACAATATACACACCAGGGTTGAATAATAATAATAATGATGATAATAATAATACATTTCACAATTTTATAAAGTGCTTTTCTAGAAACACTGTACAATTATTCCAGACTTAGAGGCATAGAGTCTGTCCAAACACAATTACTAAAACAGTAACAGGTTAACCATCCTCCTTAAACAGGGTGCTCCTTTGTGTGTGGACATGGGAACTCTCCTGGTCATCATTACCTCATCAGCCCCTCAGCATCTCATCCACAGCCCTCTCTTCACTCATTGCAAGATTGTTCAGTCACCTGTCAGTAACTGGACTCATGCAAAGGACGTTTAGTGCTTTTGTGTGCTTAATGCTTAATGTCGTCTCTGCTCAGATTGTCACCCTCACTGGAGCCAGTATTCATCTTTCTGGAGCTCACCTGCCTGACTGCTCCTCCACAGCCTCTGGTCTTCTCATGCTTCTGATACAACTCATCTTCAGGCAAATAATAAACAACACTTGATTTGCTTTCTGTAATGGAGTCTGTTGTTTTGTCCAGTTGCACCATGGCAGAGTTATAGCAATTATGTGACAAACTGTACATTTCATACCATCCTCAAAATCCAGGCCTCTCTTTCATACAGCCCCTGTTTGCTTTTACAAATGTCTTGTACTTCAGTTTGACTCCTTCCATGTCATCATAGGGCGTGTTTGGAGATGCTGACATGACGACATTTCTCTAATGCAAACTGAAATCTGTCAGCCTGAAATTTATTAGCTCTCTGCCTAGTCTCAGGGGTCAGATCTGGAATGCCTTCGCGTGTCAAAATAAACCAAATGGTGTAAAGAAGGCTAGAGACAGATCCCATGCAATGCCCTGTATGCATGCTTACTGTTCACCATCAGTCAATCCTTTGTGGTTTTGAAAGATGCATGATGTGACTTCAACACAAACCTTTGACCGGAGCAGATGGCAGTGGCAGGATCAATGGAAGCAGCTCCTATCATCGTACCTTTACCCCAGATCCTCAGGGTCCTTCCTATGCTGTAAACAAGCTGACCCCTGAAGGCCTCATGTTCCCAGGGATCTCCACCTCCTGCTTACACATCTTTTCACGAGGCTGAGTAATTGTGGTGGAAGAAAAGACTGTGACAGGCCCCGCCCGCCTGCTGCTCACTGACCCACGCTTGTACACAGCACCGCACGGGTTATGAAATAGCCTTATATGGTCGGAGGCATCTCAAGTACATTACTTTGCCAAGAGAGAAGGGCAGTGAGGAAAAGAAATGACTGCTATTGTGTCAAAGTCCCCTTTGTTTGGAGAGAGAAGAGAGAAAGGAGTGCAGTAAGATTTACTGAGAGACATGGCTGTAAAAACATAAAGGTAGCAATTAGTGAGGAGTCCTGGTGTGACCTAAAGAAAATCTACTGGCTAAAGACATATTTCATTTCTCTGTTTGTTTTTACGTTTTTGTTCTAGATATGCATTTGTGCAGGTACAAGTGGTCACTTGTTCTGGGTGTTTCATTAAAATATGTGTTCATGGTGGCTGCTACACCTTTCTGTTAGAGCGTGATGCTTCTAAGGTCAAAAGTATATTAAAACATTGCATACAGCCACATGACCAGTTTTTAACCCTCTGGTGCATGAATTATGAAAGCCTTTTCAAAAATGTGATTTTTTTTCCAGGAACTTACAAACATGTCAACTTCAGTGGACTTCACATTGTTAATTGCAATTTACTTGTTATTTGAAGTGAAGTTTTCAAAACTTTAAGAAGCATATTGTTACTCAGATGTTCCTGCATTTCACCATATATGGATACATACAACATATATATATATATATATTTACCTCTAGGGTTCATCTGACATAGAAAGAGAGACAGGATATTCCAGCAGTGATCAACAAGTGTGACTTCCTGTAAGCCTTCTCTGATTCAGAGGAAGTTTACTTGTGGTTACAACTCATCACTGAATAGAAGTCAATGGAGGGGGCAGCAGAGAGCATCCTAATCCCTGATATGCAGGTTCACCATAGAAACCACTGCATTTAGGTGAAAGTGGCTTTTAAACAACTGCCCACTGTTTAAAACAAAGTCATATTTGACATATATTTTAATTTCCACCATAAACTTCTAATAGATGCAGATTCAGATTAAAATGTTTATTGGTATTTAACTTGTATTTGTTTTAAAAAACGGGTGTACCCCGCCTCCTGCCCGATGACAGCTGAAATAGGCTTCAGCCTCCATGTTGCGACCCAAGTGTGGAGAAGCAGGTATAGACAATGGATGGATGGATAGTTTGTAAATGCTCAAAAATAAGTAGACCTGGATTCATAGCAAAACAATGTGTGTGATTTGGGGAATTAACTGCTAATAATAATCTTTTTAAAGCCTTGAGTAGATTATTATCATTAGATATTTATCTTTTATTTTTGTATTGGACCTAATTTCTGTCAGTCTTCAAGACAGTCATGTTTTTATTAACTCTCAGTTTGCTTTGTATGCTTTAGAAAGGTCTTTGATCAAAACCCAATGTTCAGATCTAAGTGTGCAGAAGCTCTTTTTTTCCTTATTTACAGCACGTTCATCTTTCCTGCACCTCGACCAAATTAGAAAATTACATTTTTGCTCTCTTGTGGAATATCTTCCACCGTCTGTTTTCATCAAATGGAAAATATCAAATGAAAAAGAACCATCTACAAGTGCAAGCAATTATAACCAAGTCCACTCAGCTTGGACCAAAAGCCACAATGACTTTGGACTCAGAAATACTCGGCCTCTAGTCATCATCAAAACAGAGCAGCAGCAAGGTCTGAAACTGTCTTAAATAGCTGCTCTAATAACAGCCTTTTAAAGTGTCTTTGATCTGCTGCTTTTTATGGCTAATGACTAGTTACTATTCTTGGAAGCAGGAAGGTAAATTTTCTCCTTTCTCACTAATGTTACTGCAAATCACTGCCTCTCCTCTCCTCCTAGCTTCAACAGCTGCAGACCAGCACAGACCATAATATATTATACCTCACACACAAATATTCCCATTCATTTTTATTCTTTTATTGTTGGTGACTAGCCCTTGGCTGTAAAGCTGAAATGACATCCAACTGTTGAGCTGGTAAACACGAGGGACCAGATCAATGCTCTGTTTCCTCTTATTTTTGACTAACTGTCTTTTTTCCCCTCTCCCCTGTTTCTATTTTTTTTCCTCCACTCCTCTTTACCAACATTGATTATTTTCCAAACTGCCACGTCGCTGTCTGTGTGTTTTGGGAAAGGCCTGCTCACACAGAGGAATGCCTGTGTGAACCTTGAGCAGACAAGGGCCACTCTGTTAGCTGTCATCATGACACACAGACGGCAGAAAAAGGGTCACCCTGCCCTCTCACCCTCCACATGACTCAGGGATGATAACTCTGAGTCTTCAATAAAATCTGCACCCCATGGGTTATTCCCTCTGGGTGGGGGGAGAATGAGTGTCTTCCCATCCCAGTGACCTCCATTACTCTTTTAGTTCTTACAAAAAAAAAAAAAACAACCCAGGAGGGGCTGGCCTGTGGGCGGGGAATATGATAATACCCTCCAGAGGAAGTGAGCGCAGTGTAGTGGAATGTAGTTGCCATTAGTGGGAGTTGAGATGAAGCTGGCTAACAGCTAGCCTGCTATGTTGAGTCTGAGCAGGAGACACAGAGGAGAGTGATGAAACCATGCCTCACTTCACAGTGGTACCGGTGAAGGATCAAGCTGAAGCCAGCTATGACAGCCTGGAGGGGATTAACTGGGTAGATTACAGGGATACTGGGCAGGACTACCCTGATCACCAAGATACTGTCAGCTCTGATGGTGAGTCTCATAACTTTCACACAACTTCTTTATCCCTCAGCTTAGAAGCAGCGAGACTTATGTGGAAGTTTTGCAGTTAAAAAGTGTGTCCTACAAGTGATGAGTTGGACCCGACACAGCATGGGAAAGCTTTGCTTTGTTCTGTGAGTCTTCTGGTTGTCAGCTGGTTGAATGGTTACCATGGCAATTCTCCAGGGCAGGAAAGCAGTATTCCTACAGCACGCAGGTCTGTTTGTGACAGCTCACTTTGGATAAAACTGAAGAAACACTTCTAGTATCATTTTGGACGCGCTTTTTCTCTGTCTGGGCAAGTTGTTTAACATAAACTCAGGGACAGATAAGTAACAAAGGGAAAACAATGAAAGGGGTGAGAACTGGGGGGAGTGTACAGACACCACGGGGGTGGGGTTGTGTGAGCGGGGCTGGTACCGACGCCACAAGAAAAGGCCTCAAGTGCTTCCTCGCACAAAAGATGGAGCTTTCTTTGTGCCAGGGGAGGATTTCCTTTCACAGAGATTGGCTGCTCAACAACACAGGAGCAAATTTCTCCCTCCTTGCTTCCCTGCCTCAGCATGTCTCTCACTGTCATTCACTTGTTTCTGCACTGTACCAACAAAGAAGGAGCAGGATCAGTCTCTGACAGAAAAAGAAACCACGAACAGAGAGAAGACAAGGAGAGGAGAGAGGAGTCTGCAGCCGCTGGGTAGGATTATGTGAGAGCAGGGCCGGTTTGTGTGGGCTGAGAGACCACGTTTTTTTTTTTTAAAATAAAAGACACACATGGGCGTGGCCTTCAAATAAAGCACCCACTCCTTACCAAGAAGACTGGGCAGGGTGCACTCCCACACACGGACTGGTCATCCATTTACAACACTGTCTATAGCTGACCCTCAACTTCCTACTACCACTAAATATCATCAGATATGTGCAATGCTGGAGACTCATCTAACAAGTTGGTTACTGAGTTTATCGTCTTCTAGTGAGTTAACAGCTGCTGTGTTTGTGCATAAATCTGCATCAGTGTCATGCCAGAGTTCAAGAGGACTGATTGTTGAAGCATAACATGAAGGAATCAGCACATGTTGACCCAGCTGCTGGCTTGTATATTTCTGGAATGCATGGAGGTCACCCATTAGAGCCAAATGACAGTCCTGAACAGTAGAAACACAAGGTAATGTATTTAAGATACTATGAAAACGTAGTGTTTTGACTGCTGTCTTGGCAGAACCGTGTAAAGTGCCCCTAAATTTGGTTTTGATGACAGAGAGGAAAGTCAGATGTCCTGAAATAACCCTCGAGGTTTTTAGGGTGAAGTTCCAACGCGCCTGTTGCTGTTTAACTTCGCCTTCCTGCTGTCATAATTCTCTCCAACCCACCCGAGGAGAGCTTCCTGAAGTCCGACAACAACAACAGCAGCCGCTATAGTCGATAGCAACAAGGGTGACTGGGTGCTCAACGGGGTGAGCAGGAGGATGTGGGACTGTGATGGATGGTGTGAAGGGGCAAAGGGCGCACAGTGGGTTACCGTGAAGATTTCAACACATCTGGAAACTAAACTTTAACTCAAGTCAGTGTAGTTGTGACTGCATTTTATTTGTCTTTTACATGTCTGGATAGGATTTTTTTGCATCTTAAATATTTCTTTTTCTCTTTCATCTTCAGTTTTCCAGGCAGACATATTCAGGCAGGATAAAAACTGGGTGGAAAAAGTCATCAGTGTGGTAAAACAATCCAAAAGTGGGTGCACGTCCTGGATGACTTCATCATGGGAGTGGTGTGCTTGGCCGTGTTACACGCTGTATAGCTCAGCCACAGTGTGACGTGTGCAGCACGGAGGAAGTGACACAGTGCAGGGTCTGTGTCAGCCTGTGAACTCAGCTCTGTTCAACAGCACGGCTCCAACATTGCAGTCATTCTACCGCTGTGCTGTGGAGCCTGAAATAGCTTTCACATTTCAGGGAGGAAAGTTTGTCGCTCTTTCCTTTTCTGTTGAATTTCATCCTTGTGCTTGATATGCAAAAAAGCAGTGTCATTTGTGTGTTATTTGAATGACAAATTGGACATGGCTTTCTATAATGTTACCCACAGCTGGTTAAAACCTTTTTCCATCATTTAGTTGTTTGTCCAGTCAGAAAGTAACATTAGATTTGTTCTTTTAAAATCTGTTTAAAGTCCAGTTATTGCTGAGTCTGCTGGTTTTTACTTTAAGAACGCTGAAACAAAAGGACACTTGTGGACACTGTGTCCCACAAGTTTAGGATTTCCCTGGGTTTTTAATAGTGTTTCATGTTCATGGTTTGTTTTTTGTAACATTACAACTCTTAGGAAATACAAATTACAGACATTGCTACTGTCTCCTCTCTCTTTAGTTTCTGAAGAGCCCTTTGGGGTGACATCGTAAAGTACCACATAGCATCACATGCTCGCACAAGTTGAGGTGCAGCAGCTACTGTTGTTACAATGCATTCATCTTTAACAAAATCCTTTTTTATGGAGTTATTTCTTTGTCCGATAAACATAACATTTACTCTATAATCACCAAAACCTCTGAAACATATCACAAATAGGAACATGCATTCACAGGCGCAGGTAGAAGGAAATGCAATATTTGGACAGGGAGGGAAATACACCTTTAGCAATAGTGTTCTTCTTACTATTACTACTAAATCTGAATTATTGTGGTACCTGCCAAACATCATGTAAACACATATTGTAACTTTCTTACATGTGGGCAAACTTAGCAACACATTAACATTAGTATTTATGTGGGAATTTAGTTTGTGGCCACTCCAAAGTTTACTACTCCTTGAGAATCAGTTCAGGTTTTTAATGCTTCACCACGTTCACCAACTGTGTTTGGCCTTTGGTGCTTGACAGGTTTGCTTGCACTGGGTTTATCAGAGCTTTCTTGCCACAAACTGCTGTTTGCTGTGGCTGGGAACTGTGTCGATAAACTAAAACTAAACCAAAATAGAACCAAAATAGCTGCAGGCCATAAAACTAAAACTACAAGATAAATGACACTAAAACACTTTCTAGATCTGAAGGAGTGTGTGTACAGGTCTGTGCGTCTTTGTGTGTATACATAGGCATTAATCCAATGTAAACATGTTGATTACAGTGCATCGTAGACTGCTTCTTCTTTTAGTGGTATTGGAGAAAATGAAGCAGGTGTGGCTCCTCTAAACAGAGATGGTATGACCACAGAGTGCAAGCCCTGGGGAGCTCGTGCCGTGATTGGGTGATGTGGAGAATGCTGCCATGTGCTGTCTCTCTAATTCAGGAGAACAGTGACCATTCCCATCATGGAGTTTGGCATGCCACTTAGATAGTCCTCAACAGATAAATATACTGTGGTGGAGCAGAAATGTGGAGCTGATGGCTGAGATGGAAAAATTCAGACACACATACACACACACATTTATGCACAACTAATACTCCTTAGAGATCCTCATAGATGATAAATATGTTTTAATTAAATTGTTTGTCACACATAATTCCCTGTGATGTAACTATCTTACCATCCAATCATCAGTCATCTTGGGTTCATTCACATCAAAGTGACAACAGGGCAGAAGTAGAGCAGCTCAGACAGTGTTTTTCCCAGTGTGTCCTCCCAGCTCTTCCTGAGGTGTGTCCTGGATCTACTGTGGTCTTCTTCGCTCACTAGAGAGTATTGTATATACATAAATCATTTCTATCTTGTTGGAAGTTTTGACTGCTCCTTTACTTTCAGATTATTATTAGAAAAAAGTATGAGCATAAAAAATATTGCAATCACAGTTGCTGGAAAACAGTTTAAATCCAGAAGGCTTTGCTTACAGTGCTGCTGAGATAATCACAGAAGGATAACTGCAAACACAGTAGCAACAGAATGGCTCTTTTCAAAGTATTTTCCAAAGCCAAGTGTTTGTCCAAGCATGAAAGTAGAAGGACGTCATTTTTGGACACTTTTCATTTCCCGTTTTAACTTTAAGGGAACAAGTGAATCACAAAACCTACATTTCTATTTGAAAAGGCCCTCAGCCAAACTGGCTCTTGATTTTGTGGTGTGTTTTGAAACAAGTATAGGATCAGCATGGACTTTGTCACTACTTGAAGTAGTCCCAACCTGCTTTGAGAGCATGACGATGATCAACTGGTACTTTGATATAACACCGTTAGGTTTGTAACACCTTATAATACACTCATTGAAATACTTGGAAATTTATTGCAAGAAAAGTGTGTTGTTAATGTGTCATTGTGTTACTATTGTTGTGTTGAAAACCAAGGTCAGTGGAGTTACCATGTATGGCTATTTGCCTGATTAGGGTATTTTCTATGTCCAAAAATTCTATATATAAATGAATGTATGTGGTTATATTGTGTCAGTCCACTGAAGTTACCATAGTAACGGGACCGATGAAGGGTTAAAAGTTGCAAGTTAAGAACTGAAGGTCATAAGGAATAAATATTTAGTGTCTGCTTTCCTCTCCTTCTTTAGAGCATGCTGTTTATGATACATGCAGCAGAACATGTGAACATCAACATTCACACAAAGCGAACATTCATAAGTACAAACTGTGTGTACAGTAAAGTTACAACCCTAACATTCATTAAAAGCATGAAATCATTTAGTAAAGATCCTGCGGACACACAATCCCCCTGCTCAGACCACATTTCACTGTAGGTTTGTTTATCCATTAGTTCACAGTGACATTCCCATTTAGTTCATTTGCGTCTTTTTCTAAGTCTGATGTACGATACACGCCTTCCCACCCACCTTTACCCCCTGAGGTAATCAGACTTAGCTGCCATCCTTTCCTTGTCATTAGCGCACATCAAAGCTAATCTGTTTTGCTGTAAGGCTCAGCAGGTTAGCATTCCTCTTCTCTGTTCACATTCTGCTCTGCATGAAGCACAACCATTACAGTTAACACTGGCCTATTGCTGGAACAGAATTACATTGTTTCATGCCTCAGGCGAAGGAGGAGAGGAAAGGGAAATGAACCCAAATAGCTTTATAAAAAAAATCTAGAATTAGGTTTTATTTTCAGCTTCTTTGTAAACTACATACTATTTTTTACTAAGTTTTTTTTAATTTGCATTGTGTGTCAGTATGCATTTCATACATGCTGAACTGCACCATGTAGGTATAGAAAAAAATAATGGATAGTATATATTACTGTCTTCTAATAGATAGAGGTTTGACTGTTTTTATATACATGTATTTGTGCGGAAATGCTACTTTACTACTAGTGATTGAGCAAAGTAAAAACAAAAAAAAGTCACTTCTTGGTCAGATTTCAGTGCATTATGGGAAGTTTGTGCAGCTGTCAGTCTCTGTACTGGATTGATTTTAGCAACAAAGTGTATGGTTTGCCCTCAGATTGAACCGAAGGGGTGAAGCTTAGTGGGCACACCTTGCTTTATGTTACCCCAGTGGTTCCCAACCCTGGTCCTTGGAGAACACTATCCTGCATGTTTTAGATGTTTCCCTCTTCCAACACACCTGATTCAAATGATCAGGATCGTTATCAGGCTTCTGCAGCGCTTGATGATGAGCTGATCATTTGAATCAGGTGTGTTGGAGGAGCGACACATTTAAAACGTGCAGCATAGCGGCTCTTGAGGACCAGGGTTGCAGAGCCCTGGTTACTAGTCTGGTTACTAATGCAAACATATACTAACACAACTGACTTTGCCTCTTTTTCCACATTTTGTACTTCCCCAACTTCTGCCTATGAGTAATAATGATAAAAAATCTTTTAGATTATGTCCATAGAGCTGAACCACTATCCACAAAACTAAACTCCAAATAAGTCATGTCACAGATTTTCAGTCTTATGATTCATTGCTTATTCAATATTTGTGCCATATGAAGCTAGTTGGAAACACCAAACATGGGGGGGTGCAGACAGTTCACTGTAAAACCCAATAAGTTCAATTAACTCAAAAAAATTTGCGAAATAGATTACATAAGATTTTTTGAGTAATGTTAGTAATGCAACTCATTTTTTTAAGTTAACATAACATTCTATTTTAAGTTACTTGTACTATTTCATTTTAAGTGACACTAACTTTTTTTTTAAAGTTTAAGGTACTAGGTATTTTTGGGTAATAATAACAATTAGAATCTAGTAGATACAACTTTAATTTTTTTATTACATTTATAGTGAATTATTTAATTTCTTATTATAAAAAAGTTTGCTTTATGATAACTTAATATTTTTAAATCTACTAAAGTTGTACAAACTCCCCTATACTTGAAAACACTGTTTAATTACAACTCAAAACTGCATGGAAGGTTACTTAAATATTTTTTCGAAACAGATTACATAAAATGTATTAAGTGCCTTAAACTAAAAGGTGCTACCTGCAAACATTTTGAATTAAAAAAACAAGTTAACACAGA
>OOFC01022837.1:0-40000 GCA_900323345.1 Pseudochromis fuscus
GTGGTATTGAGAGCCAGCTGAAGTCTAAAGAGAGACTAACTTTCCAGTGATCCGTCTCTTGACCATTGAGACAGTGATGGGTGGAAGAGTCTTTGGGATTCTGTCCCCTGCTGCTTTCTTCTTTTGTTTTCCTCTGTGTCGCCTGCTGCTACTGCTGCTGCTGTAGCTGCTGGACTCACTGCCAGATGGGCTCTGTGGGGGCATAAAAAGATGTCAAGGGGGCAGTAGCTACATTGATGACAAGAAAGCAGAAAGAATAAGAAACAAGGGAGGGTGGAAATCACACTGCAAAGAAGAAATTTTTAAGCATTAAAAAGGCTTTAAAAAAGAAATAAAGGAACAAAGAGAAAGCATAAAATCTCAGGAACTTTCCTACCTGTTCTCCTGGCCGTCTCTTGACTCCTTTCTCAATTTGAGTCTCCTCCCAAAGTTCCTGCTCTTCCCCATCAGTCCCCGACAGACTGCCATCACTTCCTCCTACATTAAACAAAAACATACAAAGGAGAGGATTCACATTCCCACAGTCTGATTTAAAGAAGACAGAACAATTCAGGCTGGCTTACTAGGATGCATTTTTAATATGCACATTTCCTTTTTTATTTCAGTGTCTGTGTACTATCCAACAGTAGCTCATTCCTGTCCTTTAATAAAATAAATCTAATTTTCACTGTGAGAAAGGCAAACCTGGTTTCAAACTGACTGTTCCTCCAATTTCTCTGTCAGGAACACACACACACAGTCATTTCTGGATGCAACTCAAAATGTTTTTTACATTATAAATAATATAATCATTTTCTAAACTTTTCCCAACATTCACGCTGATATATGTGGAACTTTAAGATCTGAACTATGGTTTAAACATCTTTCATTCTGCCCTGCTTCTTCTCCTCTCCATCTCCACTGTCTTCACCCAATTTATCCTTTGTCCCTTCCTTTCATACCAAGCTTATCAGCAATCCTTTCCCTGATGCTCTTCAATCGTGGTGCAAACTCGATTCTTCTCTCGTGATCATCTGGTTCATCATCATCGTCATCAATTCTCTCATCTTCATCATCCCTGCTGTAGTGATCTGGGGTGCTGCCAGCTGATCTGTGGCCATCCCTACTCAGAGGTATGAACTCTTTCTGGGCTCGAGTGGCACGCCGTTTCCTCCTGGCTGCCTTTATCTCTTCGGCATTATGGATGACGACTGTGGGCAAAAACAAATCCAGCAACGTATAAATACACAAAAATAGACACAGATAGTCACACAGCCAAAGGGTACCATGCATTTTCCCAGCTCATGCAGCTGTAATGAGCAATCTGTGTGCATGCAAAAACCTTTAGCAAGGACCACCTGTGGCCTTAAAAATGCACACTCTCTTGTTCTCTGAGAGTTCTTCTCTTTGACGCAACCTATACATAAATCCACACATAGACATACTTGGGTTAGAAGCAGAGCAGCTGGAGCCTGTGGCTGAGCTAGCTGAAGGAGACATGGCACCACTTCCATCACTTGCATTGTCATCATCATTATCTTCATCATCCTCATCATCGTGCATCTGTGGTGAAGCGTGACTGCCATAATCTTGCCTGGGAGAACTGGATGATGAGACACCTCCACCACCTGAGGGTAAGAGAGAGTAGGTGGAGACATCAGCTGCCTGTTTATAAGATATACTGATGAAGTCATACAGTGCATATCAAATTTATCATAGAGTAAATCTATACAAAAACCTGAACAATATGACCTTGATAATTATTGCAGGGCTCTTACACTAGACTGGAATAATTTGACTTAGATGTACCTAATGCACTAGCACGTGAGTGCATACCTGTATCAGTTCCTGTCAAATCTCTACTCAGCTTTAATTGAGAAACTGGATGCATTTCTGGGAGTATAGATCTTGGACTTGTTAACACTATACACTCTCAAACTGTATTTGGAGAGCACATGTATGAAAGATGTGTATGTAAAGGATTTAAGTGTTTGGAGTATATTGCTCAACCTACCTTGACAGTGGGCGGTCTTTGCAGGTCGAGCCTCCTTTTTCCTGACTTGAAACACCACAGCTTTTTCAGATGACTTCTTCAGTTTGAATGTAGACTCCTCACCTGTGTCAATATAAAGAAATCAGAGATACACACGGTTACATTGAGCCCACACCACCAACCGCCACCCTTTGATCATCTTTATGTACCACTGATCTGTCACCTTCAAGCTCCTATTAACCACGGTATATAATTGCTGGGAAGTTAGTACTGTAACTGGCGAAAATCAAATCATATAACAACTCTTATATGTGGTCACTAAATCTTAGTAGTTTAGGGCCTTGTACACAAAACAACTTCCCTACCGACATACTAAGGTATATAAATATTCCCTTGGTCTCTAACGTTGCTCCAACGTTTGTTAACAACTGTCAATGACAAGACGTGTCACATATTTATACCTTCTTTATCTTCAGAAAAACTAAGGATGGAGTTCGCTTTCTTCTTAATGCCCTCTATCGTCCCCATTTCTTTCGCTTCTGTCACTTCCAGCGTCTCCACGTCTTCTCCGTCACTGGTGTCGGGCTTCGGAGGCGTCGCTTCCCGCTTGGAGCTGCATGAGATGCCGCGGCCCTGCGCCACTTTGGAGGGTTTATTCACCGCAACTGGCGCGGCCTTCTCCTTCTCCTCTCCCTCTCCGCTACTCTTATTCTGCTCCTCATCGTCACTGGAACTGTCTTTCCTCTGACGAAAATTTCTCCGCGGTTTTTTGTTGAACATTTTGCCCCACTTCCCACGAAGGGAGCAACTGGGTTGTAAACTAGCCGTAAAGCACAGTGCGTCACGCTGGAAACTGTTTGTAAATGTCGTAAAGCAGCCGTGGTGCACCACGGATAATGTAGTTAACATATATGGTCTGACGGAAAGACTATGAGACTGACCAAATTAGATAGAAGTGATAGAAAATAAGTTTTACAACTTTGTACAGTGTTCAGATTTCTGTTTGATTTATTTAAACTTACTTTACGGCAGTAAACTGTAGTGTAGGTCCTGTTGTTGATCAGTTGCCCCATCTTTATCGAAACCACCTGTTTTACTAAAACACCTACATTTAGGATACGTTATGTAATACAATTTATAGTTATATATTATATATTTATATATTATTGACCCTTGTTATGCTTATCTGTGATTAAAACATGTGAGACAAACCCAGGTTAGTAATATGACCGTGTCATTTTATGAGTGTTAGAATACTCTGCAGGAAACTGAAGTCATATCCAGTCTTAACATAAAACTGAATGACTTTCTCCCTTATCTCTGTCCCATCAGCTAAGCCATCAATTGTCCCCCTTCTCCATCTGCTCAACTTTTATTCTCTCTCTCTCTCTCTCTCTCTCTCTCTCTCCCTCTCTGTCTCTCTCTCTCCTCCCACACGGCGGACGGTCGGACGTTAACAGGCTCAGATCACTCGTCGTCAGCCATGTTGTTGGTGTGACACACTGAGCTGTCAGCAACAGGTTCTCTGAGAAACTACCGCAGCCAAACTTCATATTTCACTCAACAACTGCAGCTCTTACTGGACAGTAAACTCCACAGTGTGTCCCAGAAACCGTCCAGAAGTGGTGGGGGACCGTTTTGAGGCCCCAGTGAAGCTCGGACGTTGGTGTTTTTGACCGTGGAGAGAGAGGTACGCAGCGAAACTGCTTATCTAAGCACGAGTGTAAGTTTGATATTGTTTTGGCGATGCTTTTAGAATCTGGATTTTAAGCTTAATATAATGTTTTAGTGCTACTTTGTATGTTAATGTGTCTTTTTTTGATTCTGGGATATAAAAGAAAACTATCTTTGAAGGGACAATGCTCCTCTACTGGTCCGAGTTAGGGTAGCTAGCTAAGTGGTGTTTTTATTAGATGTTTATTGGCACACACAGGTGTATACTGGTGTGTCTATCTGTCCCTGCAAAGTTATTAAAGGCAGATTTGCAGGAAAAGTCTCCTAAATTCCTCTCGGTTTAAACTAGTTGAGCAGGTTGCAGGCAGGTCTCAGTGGCTGGTGACAAGCGATCAGGGAATGTAACTCTATCAGTCCATCTACACACACGCGCGCAGACACGCACACACACACACATCGAGCTGAAAGATGCTCTGAGATTGTAAATAAAGAGCATCTCAATAGTGCTGCAGGTTTGGTCTGTACTGTATTATAATAGGTGTCTGTAGCCCAACATAAGAGCATCACTTCCAGCACCACTGAAAGTTACAGTCAACACACACACACACACACACACATAAAATTCCCAATATTTATATTTTTACAGTTTTTCCCACTAGATAATATACAAGGAGTATTGTAATGGTGAGGTTTAGTACTGATTTCACCATCAATCCTTTTTCCCTTTGTTTTAACTAAGTAATCTTTTTTTCCACATTTACTGAATCCAAATTAATTTAAATGGAGAACATGTGCACTTTTCTGCACTTTTGTGGCATGATGCTGTTTATAAAAATCTATCATCAGCGTTATGTGTAATGTGATGTCCACTTGTTTGCAAATTCTGTAGTTGCGCAGAAATTGTTTGGGAAATTGACTGAAATGGTGCACTTCTACAGTGAAGCTCAGGAGTTCAAAGTGTTTCCAGTTTTTATGTGACCATCGAGCACTGCTGTTAGAGAATTTCCTTGGAAAAGGAGACTGGAAGTTTTAGCACAGTGAGCAGGGTAGTGTCTCAGTTGGAAGTGTCTGATGTAAGATTTTAAGTGTTTTTTTATCTGTAATGTGGTCAGAAAAATATCAGTAGTTAGTATATTGTGTTTCCATGTATATCGGGTCAGACATACACTGTAGCTTAGTACACTTTTATGTAGTTTTATGATTATTGGTCAAGTGTGTATATGCACATTTGACTATCGAATAACAATTTATTAGAGTACTTTGTCCAGCCCTGTCATATCCTGATACATGGACAAATCGGGGTTGGTCAAAGCAGACCAAAGGAGGGTGAGGCATGCCTTGCCTCTTAAGAAAACAAAACCCAGCACTCCAAACAGAATTGATCAAACCAAATCTGAAACACATCAAATGTGATTTACAGAATGCTGAAAAATCACTTTAACAAGGGGACCAGAATTCGTTATATCTAAGGTGGGAAGACAGAACAAAACAATAACACAGAAGAGCAGCGAAAGAGTAATAAAGGAGATGGAGAGCCAGAGGAGCACTGGTAATTTAACTGTATACAAACACAAACACAGAGAAAGGGAGAAAGAGTCATCAGGCAGAAACAGGACTGTGGATAAAGTTGATGTCATTGGTGTGAGGTCAGTGAGCGAGGCGGCTGAAAATCAATCATTTCTTAGAACAACAGTAGCCAAACAGGCAGCTCTTGTTTCTGAACAGAGTAGTGATGTGGACAGGCCAGAGTCACACTACTGATAGGGTGTAGTTTAAGGGGCATAAAGAGAGAGGGGGAAAAGAAGATTGTCTAAAAAAGACAGTCGGGGAATGAGGAAATGGAGACATTAGGAAAGGAGAAAATATTTCTTTCCTCTGTCTCATCCATCTCTGTCTGATTTTTACTTCCTTTTGTTGCTTTAAAGTAGGCTCCACTGGCAGAAAGGTGCTGTATAAAGTAAAATAACAACACATTAACCCAGGCAGGAGAGATAAACACACTCAGACAGATGGAGTGAGAGAAAGACAGTATAAAATCTACAGAGCTGCTACTGAAGCAGCTAAGGTCAGGGACAGCCAAGCTATTTATCCAACAGTTTTCAGTGTTGTATATACTAACTGTTCCAGGCTTTCAATAAGGTCCACAGCAGAACTGAGGCAGGTGACTGACCAGAGAAAAGACGTGTGGTATTTCTGTTACCACCACGGTCCAGTCAGGCATAAAATCAGCATGAAGTGGTTCATGCTGACCTTTAAAAATAGTTGATAGTTATTTTTAGTCCAAAACGAAATGTGCAAGGCTGGAGAAGTGGGCAAGTGTTGTTTGCCGTTTGTGGTGTATGGCTGATTCCAAATCTAGAAAATAAGGGAAAACCGTGCATCTAACAAACTGCAGTGAGTGTGTGACACATCACTCTCTTTGTGGTCTGTAGACTACCTGTCTGTGATTCCTGTGCAATATCTTCAGCAGCTGGTCAAACAGCCTTTTCATCTATCCCGTGCACCTTTACGAATAGGCCTCATTTACAGCTGGTACTAACATGTATTCTGTACCTAGGAACTGGATGTCTGGACAAAAATCATGCAAAGTAAGAAGAAAAATATACACAGGCAACAGTTAATATACACATGGGCACACCCACTTAGTTGGTTGCAATTTGCAAAAGTAAATAATAAATCTAGTTCCAGACTGGACCTCAAAGTGTGTGAAAAGAAGAAACAAAATATTAAGACATCATTTTAATTGTTTATCTTCGTGCACTGTGATGCACATTATTGTTTAAGTGCTGACGGCTGTAAGTAAGTGCATCACGTGTATATTTGCAGGTTTCACCACCTCTGCGTGACTGTGCAAGAGCTGTTTCATAAACTACAGGTTGGGAACCAGCATGAGTCATATGTCTATTTATGTATTCAACCATGACAACAGTAATGGGATTACTGCATTTGTGTGGCTACCACATGATCAACATGGGTCCAAATCTTGGAAGAAGAAAAAAAAAGAAACACTGTATTACCCTAGTCCTCCTCTGTCCAATGATCATGTAGGTTTGTACTTCCATAAAACAGAAATCATTACCCATATAGGTAATATGGGTTATATATATACCCCCTTTTTGATATCATACTTGCATGTACTGTAGATCAAATGCACCATCACTCCTTAGAATTGGAAGGAAATCAAAGTGTTGCTCATGGGCACTTCATCAGCATGGCTTCCTGCTGCCACAGAGACCTGAACACATGCTCTCCAGCTGCTGGTCTCCATTCATTGCAAGACACCAACAGCCACACTTGAAAGTGTGCCCTGAAAAAGCCTCCTGAGGTTATGAAAATGACCCAGTACATTGGACGATCATGCAAACCTTTATGTAAAAAAATGAAGACTCTGTGCTGTCTGTAAATGAACACTATGTCTCCCTCTTCTTGTTTGTGACTGTGGTGTTATTAAAACAGTGGACTGGGTTTTCACTCACAGCCACGCTCATATAGCTTAGTGTCTGTTTTCCATCCTTGTTTTTAAAAGGCCCTGCATCACTGGTAAAGTACAGATGAAGTTAGTTTTCAGGTTGGGTGGTGCCGTCGTAGCCGACCGTCACCCTCATTCTCTCTCAGTCGGTCTATCCCTGTACAAATAGTGAGTCTGCTGTGTTCATGTAGCAGCTAAAGGTTGTAAGCTGAGGCACAGGGTGTGTGTTGGTGTGTGTAGGTTCAGGCTGATTTCAGAAAAGGATTTGCATGAGGTTTGCAAAGCTGAGTCTGCCACTGAAGTCAGCCACCTATTGCCAGCCAAGTCAGTTGTTTAGTCGGTCAGTCGGTCAGGCAGCCGTCCCCCCCGTCAGTAAAAGTCAGGCTCTGCTCTCAGTCTGGAAACAGTAAACCTTAAAGCCCGCAGTCTACCGCTGTCTTTCATTCATTGTGTTACAGTGTTGCGTTACCAGAGGTTCAACAATACCAGATGGCTGAGGCTGTGGATGCTGATGTCAGTCTATCACTCGTATATTGCATCAGTGCCACAGACTGTATGTTGAACCAGGTTTCAAAAATGAGGCCAATGCAGAAGAGCCGAAAAGTGCAATTTGAACAATGGCCACTAGATGCTGGCTCCAGAAAACTCTGGCACCAACTGTCTTCACCTCACAAATGGTCATTTTCAATCATAAAGTACCGTATTTTCCGGACTATTGAGCACACCTGTCTATAAGCTGCTATTGAATTTATTCGAACAGTTTCATGTGGTCCACTCTGACCAGGTCTGATGTGACGAGGCTAAATGTATCGGCGGGACAGAGCTTGCTAGCTTGTAAAAAGCCAACAAGCTTCGTGCCACCGATACATGAGCCACACTGGTGTTTAAGCCGCAGGGTTCAAAGCGTCGGAAAAAAGTAGCAGCTTATAGTCTGGAAAATATGGTACTCAGTCAGTACATTTTTTTTCATCATTCTGATATCATTGGATAAAGTCAACTCTTCCTCTCAGTGATCTGTTTGTCCATCTGAAAAGAAATTTAAAATTAATTGGATATTAGGCTTCATTAGGAATAGTGGAATAATTAGGGGCTTGGTTAGCTTGATTAACAGGCCTGGTCTCAAATGATTTGTAGTTGGTTTGGAGGCTCACTCCCCAGTCAACTGGAGTCTGATACACATTGAACAGTGTCTTTGGATTTAAGGGTCAGACCCACCTCCTCACTCCTCCCTTCATATCCAAATATGGTCACTTGTGACTCCAAACAACCAACCTGTTTATGTTCAAATGTCAAACTCCTTGCTTCAAAATGCGAGTCCACAAACCAACCTGTGACACCACGTGAATTCTGTAATCAGTACAAAAATAGGATAGACAATATACAGCATAAAAGTCCATGACACAATTTTAGGACTAGATTTCATGGTTTGTTGGTGAACGGCACAACAAAGTTAAAACAAAAATCAAAATGCCTAGAACAGTTGTTGGTACTAGAAAGTTTGTCTAGCAAACTCCACAGTTAACTGTACCATGCAACAACACCTGAGCTGTCAGAGGACAGTTTTATTCATCAGAGTCTATTGACTAAAAAAAATAATGTGAAGGCCTATGTGGCTCCAGAGGGAGCAGTGGGAAATGTACAACAAAGGTTGCATGGACATAGAGTTCATCTAGTAAGAATAAAAATAGCATGCAGTGTATCTGAGTGCACTGTTCAACTGGTTGGCTATGTTGAACTTAAACCAGTAAAGTGTGATCTAATTGTGCAACAACTCTTTGGCCTAATGGGTTGGATATTTTCTAAAAATGTTTATGTTGAGGACATGCAGAAATAATGTTGATCAAACACTTTATCAGTGTTTAAGAATCCACATCTGCTTCTGCTGTGAGAAATCCAGCTGTAATTGGGTTTACATTTCATACATCTGAGAACAGTTTTAAGCCACATAATATGTTAGCTGAATAAACCAAATACTACTTATACATGTTATAGTTATGTTGTGTTTCTTGTGTAAGTTAAGATAGTTTTGCTACTATGCTAATGCTCATGTCAAACATTTTCTCAAATAGTTAACAAAGTGTGTAGGAGTAAAAAGAAGCAGAAACTGAAGAAGGGATAGACGATAAATGTAAGTGAATAAGAGGAGGACCTGACCCAGGATGAAGGAGAGAGGCAGAGCGACAGATGGCAGGCAGTAGATTAGTCCTCCCTCGCTGTTCTCTGCCCTTGTGAGAGCATCAGCCTCATTCAGAGAAGCTGCACACTGTCCCTCTCATTCTGTTTTGTTCTCCATCTAATTCCTAATCTTATTCACGTTCTCCTACGCAAAACTCCAATCAGCAGAGAAGTCAGAGTTTAGCAGTTGCTACTTAAATATCCCACACATATCAGTAATGCTCATACCGGCCCAGTTTCAACAGGAGCTCTGACGCTGATATATTTTCTGGGACATCAAAGCTGCATGATCACTTCCTATCAGCTGATGCTGAATGAGGAAATGCTTGTGTCCTTAGGTTACTGGGAAGGAAGCTCTGAGGAGAAAGATTGGAATTTCTCTCCTCCTTTTTCCTCCTCCACCTTCATCATGTGAGCCTGACTGGCTGATGGGAAAGATGTAATCTCAGAGGAAGCAGGTGTTCTGCACGCCTCTAATCAAGTGGATATGAAAGCTACAGAAACATGTCTGATTCAGTGTGTCCCCAGTGTGGGTGTGTGTGCCTGTTTCTGCGAAATAATTAATTTTTCTTGGAAGTAAGTTGAGGATAAAAGCAGTTTTCTGTGCAGTGCTACAATGATATGATTTGGGAAATTTATTCATGGACTGCACTTCTGGTAGTGCATGTGGCTTTCTTTGATCTGTCCTTTACTGTGACCTCTTGAGGCAAAAGTTCATACTATTCATTCACCAGCAGAAGCTATTTTCACTCTAAACAAGGCCATTTTGTGAACGGAGCTGCAGCCACAGCTCAGACCTATTAATATACCTGCTAGCCCAGCATGAGACATCGTGCTGGTCTTTTGTCAACAGTGAGCCCATATATGGTATATTTACTCTGTGGACATATAGTCGAGGACATGTACTGTCTAACACAACAAAACTTCCTCCCATCCATCCCAAATAATAATACACAAGGCTAGAAGTGTACAGCAATGCTAGCAACTCTATATATGTTGTAAAATCCAGACTGACATTGAAACTTTCTAGGGGAAAAAAACAACACTTTACCCAAACATGTGATCGGGTATTTGACAGATCCAAGTGTAAATACAAAAATATAAAACACTATGATCACCTGACTATCAGTCTGGTTCTGTTACCTGTCAGCACCACTGGACTCACCTCTTTTAATAAACCTTTACCGTAAGAAACTGATAAGATTTATCAGAGGATCATGAGGAACACAGACACTTTAAACCCTGACCTCAGAAAAGAAGTGGGTCCTCGTGCTACATTCAACAGGTTTATGTAACTACAGGCCAGTTTCCACACTGCCTCTGCTTGTGCATGACTCAACAGGAATGGTTTTGGAGCATGATGAAATGCAGACAAAGACACAGACATGTGACAGGAAGGCAGGTTGAAAGTGTCGTTGGGCTGCTGTAGTAATGCTCATGATATCCTGTAGATGAATGGATGGCAGGGGAGAGGCACCACATGGAAATATCTCAACAACCACTGGATGAATTGCCATGAAATCTGGTACACAAATAATATGTCTATGTCCAAATAAATACCAGTTGTTTTAATCCTGGAAATTGTAATCTGACATGCTAACATGGTAAAATAGAATATTCAACATGATTAACATTACACCTGATTGACAACATGCTGGCATTTAGCTCAAAGCATTGCTGTGTCTGACTACAGCTGAGTTTTATTGGTTTGTGGACTAGATTTTGACATTTGGTTGCCATCATCTTGTTTTTTTGGAGCCAGAATTGACCATTATTTGGATAAGAGGGCAGGGCTGGGTCTAACACAGACAGGCTGTGACTGGTGGAAAAATTTATTGAATGCAAGTCTATTGGAGCCAGCATCTACTGGCCATTGCCGGTGTTGCACTTTTCAGTCCTGGTGACTGTGTCCATCTTTCATATAGATCTTTCATGATCAAAATACTAATCCAAAATAAAACCACCAGTTTGTGTTACAGTCTCCCCAGATATGGTTTGAAAGAGTTTTTATCTTATTCGTGGTAACGAGTTGATGGTTTTTGCAGTGGACTGGAGGGTAAAGATGAACACAGCAGAACTTCCACTCATCAGACCTGGACTGTTAGAGCTGACACAGTACTAAACAGGGTTTGTATTCATGGGGACATTAGATGTAGTATTCTTCTAATAAGTGCTTGTCAGTTTAGCTTGTGTTGCTTTGGTCTCTGGCAGCTACAGAGTCAGTGTGGATAGTATTGAAACAAGTCCCATTGGTTTAAAAGGTTTGGGATGTGGCCAGAGTGCTCCTGACTGAAAAGAACAGGAGAAGCCCTGTTTGGCTCTGCTGACCGACCAGAATCTCTCTCTCTGTTCCTCCCGCTGCCTTTTTCTCTCCCTCCTCTCAGGGACAGCAGTGTCCTGTCTCAGCAGCAGTATTGACTGATGACTTGACTATGACTGTGTGTTTTGCAGATGGCTGAGAGCAGTAGCTGAGGACGCCGCTGGGAGCTCTCCACTTGCAAATATGAATGGTAAGACTGCTGCAGTGTGTGTGTATGTATATATAGAGAGCTGTGTGTTTTTTGGCTCTGCAGATCTGCTGAAGCCAACACTGTGCCCGTTCTAGTAATAACTCCCAGTCTCATGCCTGTGTCTGTGGCCACACTGTTTCACTAATATGTGCCTTGTTTCGTACCGTGTATGTGTTTGAGGTTTTAAGCTTAAAGTGTCTCCTGTCCTCCTCAGGAGCAGCTTTTATGTTGAACTGCTTTCAGTATAGTTGTTGTTCTGTGCTTAAAACTGATGTCAGCTTCAAGTCTTTCCATATTTTGACATGAGCTTTGTGAATAACTTCAGTTGCAAGAAAAAGTTACAGGTTCTTTCTAATGAAGTAAATTGTCCATTGACTTTGTCACCTGATGTACCGTTAAGCAAACCCTTACACGTAGTCAGCCTTCGTTGTGTAAATACTAGTGAAAGCGTGAACTTGTTCTGCACTTCTGTATGAACAAAGTGACACGGTGTCAGTGGTGATTAGCATTGTGTCAATATCAGTGCTCTCCCACAGGCCGGCCTCTGGGCTCATCTTATCTCATCTGTGTGTATCTGTTTGTAAAGTGTATATCCATTTGTCTTGCTCAGATTCAGGTGACGTGTGTGTGAGTTACACTGATTTATACAGTGAGAGCTTAAATAACCACAATAACCACAGAAACAGGTTTTCCAAACAGCACCCAGAACTTCCTCATGCCTGATACATCAGCTGACATAAAAATTATTCAGTAAAGTTAAGCATGTTAAACTTGCTCATTAGATGTGTTTCTTTCTTTCCCTCTTTCTTTCTTTCTTTTTTTTTTCTTTCTTTAGGTGGTCTGAGTGTGTGGGCGATCTCTCCTGAGGAGAGGGACAAACATGACCAGAAGTTTGACACTCTCTCCCCATCAATGGGCTATGTCTCAGGTACACACACTTACACACACTATTGTACATCTTCACAGACACATGTAAACACACTATATGTAGCCACAAAATACACACAGATGCTAACATGTTTAGGTGATCCAGCAAATGTACATAACCCACAGATAGTAATGTACAGCAAACAGACATATATTTTTCTTATTTGCATGCAGCATAATCTCAGTTTTTTTCTA
Source organism: Pseudochromis fuscus (assembly GCA_900323345.1). Classification (NCBI taxonomy): domain Eukaryota; kingdom Metazoa; phylum Chordata; class Actinopteri; family Pseudochromidae; genus Pseudochromis; species Pseudochromis fuscus. The sequence goes on from OOFC01022837.1 coordinate 12,923, forward strand.
TTTCTCATCCTTTCTGCCTCTTTTTACAGGAGAACAGGCAAGGAAGTTTTTCCTCCAATCAGGGCTGCCTGCCTCTGTGTTGGCTGAGATATGGTGAGAAACACACACATTCACAGTCACACATTAGGAGATTTGTTGGTGTGTTTCTTCTGTATTCAAAGCACTTGACTCTGTTTTCTCGCTCATTGATTTCCCTCTGTCTCTCAGGGCTCTGGCTGATATGAATAAAGATGGAAAGATGGACAGGTTGGAGTTTTCCATCGCTATGAAGCTCATAAAGCTAAAACTGCAGGGTACGCCAGTTCCCTCAGCACTGCCCATCATCATGAAGCAGCCTCCAGTTCCTGCCCCCACCCTTAATAACTCCACCTCATCCATGACCAGCTCGACCTATGGTACAGTGTTTTTTTTTTGTTTTTTTTTTGATGAACAGTACACTGTAGTGACCGAATGTGAGCTAGTTTGGAGCGTAATTGTCCATAATTTTGCAATCTGTCCTCTCTAATTTCCATACATGTTTCTTGCATTTGGCTACTGTGTGATCTGAACAGGTTTATCTGTGTGTGTGTGTTGTAGGTATTGGTTCTATGACTAATTTGTCCATGATGCCTGGCACAAACCTTGCCATGTTGACTCCCATGTCCATGGGGACCCCTGGACTCTCACCTTTGGCACCAATGACAGGCCTCACCCCTTTGGTTCCTACAGCGACAGGACTGAGCCCACTAATATCCTCCACCTCCTCCATTCCCCTGATGCCCACCATGGGAAGCACCACACTGCCAAACGGCACCATGGGAATTCTCCACCCAGTCCCTGGAGGTTTGACTGCTGGTACATGAGGTTTTCATTTCTAGCTGTCTCCCTTTCTGTTTGCAGTCCAGGTTTGTCCTGTAATTGGGCATCTGTGACTAGTCTGAAAGGTAAACCATCCGGATGAGCTCCAGTGTGATTAAGTGCATTTATCTTTCATAGTATTTTTGTAGCTTTGAAGGGAAAACCAGAGGGGAGAGGAATGGTTGTTGATCCTGTTTTGCAGAGTCAGGTCTTTCTGTCTCATCTCCATACAAATAGCCTCCCTGTCCTTGACAAGGGTACAGCAGTGCCACTGTGTTCATACATGCCTCCCCTTTCTGAAAATATGAAAATAAAAAACATAAAGTGTCAAATTTTATCATTTTCATCAGATGTTTGATTAATGCCTTAATAATGTTGCATATTACTGTAGAAATATATGCAATGGATGTGTGTTTCAGGCTTACCATTATCTGCAACCTCCTACAACTCTCCCCTTGGACTCTCTTCTTCTGCTGCTGGTTTAAACAAAGCCTCCTCACTTCTGGACCTGGGATCTGGCAGGTAAAAAACACACACGTACAGATATTTTGGATGCTTGAAGCAATTCCAAATTTTGCACCACCACTGCTTTGTTTATGTTGTTCGTCTCTTTAAGTTTGCACACTACAAATTGAGGTTTGGTGTGTTCTGTCTTACAGCTCTGCTTCCTCATCCCCGTCGATGATGTCCCCCTTGGCTCATGTTCCCAGTGACTGGGCCGTGCCACATGCCTCCAGACTTAAATACAGACAGCAGTTCAACATCTTGGATAAACAAATGACTGGATACCTCACTGGTATGATGTGTTTGTGGGTGTGTGTGTGTGTGTGTATGTACAGCGTGTAGGTCATGCAAAACCAAAGTATGTGTGGAATTCAGGCGTGGATGTTCATGAACATGATGATTTCATGACGGTTGCCTCCCTCTTTTTTTTCTCAATGTGTGTCAAGCCTTAGTTGAATCTAAAGAAGTTGAGACTGTATTTGCGGGTGTGTTCAGACAAGGGGTAGTTTCTCAACACACACACACACACACACACACCCAGCCAAGTACGTGTTTTCCTTTTTGTGTTGCAAGCCTTGCTGGACCTGTTCTCTTGAAAAAAAAAATCTTGATTTCGTGAAATGACAATCACACACACACACACACACACACACTACTTCAAATATACTTGAGGATCATATCCTTACTAATGTGACTCAGCGCATTATATATGGTCTGGCACCTTAAATAAATTACATGAATGGCTTATCTTCATGTCTTTCAAGATGACATCTCTTATATCCTCATCAGTCTTGAAAGAGGTTTAAATGTAGTTAAACAAAATAAAACACACACATATATACACATACAGCAAACACACTCTCACACACCCTTTACTTCTTCCTCCACGTCACCCACATCTGGAAAATACAGGTGCTCTGACATTTGTCACTTATGTTGCTAGGTCAACAGGTGAGAGGTGCCATGGCAACCACGATGCTGACACAGACGCAGCTGGCCTCTATCTGGTGAGAATGTGTGTTTGTGTGCGTGTCCATACATGTCTTGTTATCATGTCAGCTTTGGTAGCCAGAAGTGAGAAACATCATTTCTTTTCCATTGGTGTGACAATAGCTCTGTGTTTGTGAAGGAAATGTTTGTTTACTAATCTCGGCTGCTAGTAAAACGATTTTCTTGTAAATAGAAAGAAATAAAATTTGTTATCGTGTCACTTACAATGAAGTTATAGTAATCATAGTGTCGATATCTTGTGCTGCAGCTTCTAGCCTGGAAATGTCAAAGTAGATCAGAATCTGGTGCAAGCTCAAAGGTTCACTTGCCGAAAAAAATGATTGAAATGAAAACAAACATCTGGCTTCATTGTAATTAATGCATTTCTCTTACTGTTGATGAATATTTCTGAAGTAGAGCATTTAATATTTCAGTGTAAAAAAGCTTCAATTTGTAACCCTCCTGCAGGACTTTAGCTGATGTGGATAAGGATGGCAAGCTAAAAGCCGAGGAGTTTATTCTGGCGATGCATCTTGTGGACATGGCAAAGAGTGGACAGCCGCTGCCACTCACACTGCCAACTGAGCTAGTACCTCCTTCGCAAAGGTATGTGGATACATATAACTTACTGTGCCAACAGCTCCATAACACCCCAAACAGATATCAATGACATTGACCATATTCATGTATGTACTTTTGATATTTGGGTGGTGTTGTGAAACATGTGTATATTAATTCTGTGTTGCAGGAGTGCAGTGAATGGATCCAGCTCTTCTCTCTATGCAGCTCTGACTGATGACTTGGACATTGAACCTCCACAGAAAACCAGAACTAACCGTCAGTACTCTACACACTGTTAACGCTACTCTCTGTTTAACTGCTGCATTATGCACAAACAGTGGCTTTAGACCACAGCTGTGCAGCTGACATGACTGCCAAGCTCACTGTTTATTTCTGCACACATTCACGTGCACTCGCACTCAGCAGCCTCCTGCAAAAAGTTAAACTGTTGTGGATCAAAGGCAAATGAGTGATACACAAGTATGTAGGGCACCACACTTTGGTGTTGGGTTTGTACGCCCTATCCTCTTACACAAAGTTACAGGGCTGCATGTAGCAACTAGAATTAAATGTTATATCAAGTGTTTTTAAACGTTCATTTTTTAAATCGTTTAAACATCAACCACAGTCTCAGTCTTTTCTGTCATTATTTTTAGTGGTAGTTTTACCAGAACTACAAATTTATTTTCTGTTTATGTTTTAACTGTTTAAGTCACATAAGGAATCAACATTTTTACAATATTTTCTAAATGTTAACATGAGAACTGCCTCAGTATTGACTTCATCAAAACTTCCTTATACTCAGTGTCGTTTGAGGACAAATTCAAAGCTAACCTGGAGCGAGGGAACGCAGAGCTGGAGAAAAGACGACTGGCGCTGCAGGAGGCAGAGAGGAGGGAGCAGGAGCGTCGCGCTCAGAAGGAGCGAGAGGAGCGAGAGAAGAGAGAGAGGGAGGCTCGGGAGGCTGAGGAGAGGAAGAGGAAGGAGGAGGAGAGGAGGCTGGAGCGACAGCGGGAGCTGGAGAGACAGAAAGAAGAGGAGCGACAGAGAGAGATAGAAAGAAAAGAGGTGAGGGAGCATGTGACAGCTCTCAGCTCTACATGTAGTATGAAATCTGTGTGTGTTTCTCTTTGTAGACACTTTGCATGTGTATTTACTTCAGTGTTGTGTCCCTGTTTATTCCAGGCTGCACAGCGGGAGCTCGAGCGTCAGAGGAAAGAGGAGTGGGAGAGGAGGCGGCGAGGAGAGCTCCAGATAAAGAGGGAGCAGGAGCAGGATGACATCATCAAACTGAAGGCTAAGAAGAGGAGTCTGGAGATGGAGCTGGAGGCAGTGGTGAGTGGTGAAGAGGCAGTTCATACAGTAGACGTACTCTCCATTTGTCCATCTTCATCATCCACTCATTAAGTTTCTCCCATCTCTGTGATTCAGGGTAACAAGCATCGTCAGATCTCAGACCGACTGCGTGACATTCATAACAAGAAGAAGCTTCAGAAGACAGAGCTGGATCTGAGCAGTCAAAGGAGAGAGACACGCCAGCAGGACATTAACAACCTTCAGAAACAACTGGAGGTTGGTTATAATGACATGACAGTTATAATCTGGTTTGATAGTTCTGTGTTACCTGTAATTTATGTCTGGTCATTGCTTTCATGAGTGGATGTGTTATAATGTTTCCTTATCAAGAATGTCTTGTTTGTGTTTCAGGAGTTTCAGAGGAAGTTGTCTCACCTGACTCCAGAGCAGAAGAGACTGACTGAGAAACTCAGACACATGAGTCTGAACAACCTGCCTGGTTAGTACTGAAGAAAGAGTGGACAGAGTGTAGAAAATAAAAATTTTGTTGTATGTAACTCTGAATTGAAAGGTTTTTGTCAGTGAAACCTACAACAATTTACTTTTTATTTCATTTGCTTGTAGTAGTGACCATGTCCACTATGAAGGCGAATGTCACAGAGAAAAGAGGGACATGCATGAAGCTGCGAAACCAGCTGGAAGCTCTGGAGAAAGAGACTGCTGCCAAATTAACTGAGATGGACCAGTACAACAAAGACATGCAGGTAGGAATTAAAGCATGGAAATTAACACCTGATATAGAAGTCTGTGTGTATCCAGGAACAACATGTACATGTATGTATGTATGTCTTAAACCATAACATGTAAAGTTAAGAAGCTGTGGATATTAGCATCCATAGGACACTGAACATCAACCAAGATCTTCTCTAGTGCTGTGCCACTGTGTAACTTTTCATCCCTGGTCATTTTCCTAATTCTACTCAGGGCAGGGATCTAGTCAGACACCTGAAACAATGTTGCTGAAACACAGCAGCCTCAGTGTGTGTGCTTCTGCTCAAATATTTTCTTTATTTTCTTATTTAGCCAGCAAAGAAAAACTCTTGAGATTAAATTTTCCTGGCCAGGATATGCAGCAGCTTGAACAGTAAAAGTCACACAGCAAAACACACACAATTTACTTAGAACAGCATTAACCAAATAAATGAGTACATGTACAAAGGAAAGTTAAGGACAGTTAAAACACATGGCTTCCAAACTAAAGCACACTGACTGATGTCTGTCAGGCTGGGATAATAAAAGTCAGTGATGGCATTTACAGCCAGATGTGTCATAAGTCTTTTAAAATGTCCTTACATTGGTGTAGCGAGACCAGCTCCCTGGAATTCACTCTGTTTTACAGCTGGGTCCAAGATGATGGTGCTGCACATTTAAATGCTCTTTTTCCAGTTTGGGCTTTAGAGAGATGGCAGAAGGAAAAAATGTTGGAAACAAAGACCATTCTTCATTAACAGTAGACTGAGTAATTGCTGCTCAATAATAGTATTAATAACTATGTGCAGCTGTCTATGAGTGTGTGTGTAATGTTTAACTGTATTAGTATAGTATATGAAGACCATGTGTTTCTTGAATTATGTATGATGTGATTGGCAATGTGAAGTTTTGTAAGAATGTGCTGGTAGTTTTATTTCTTTCTGCCTTACAGACTAAACTTTACAGGTATTTGCAACTACCTAGACTAATATTAAAGCAATGACCTTCACATATTAGATACTCACTAATGCCTCCTGGCCCATGAGGCCTTTCTTCTGTTCTCCTCTTTCCTTCCCATCTTCCCACTCCTTTGTTATCTTCAACTTTTTTCTCCATCTCTTTTGCACTTTTCATCTTTGAAAATGTTTTTTTTTCTCTTTTCTACACTGGATCTCTTTCCCCTCCTCCTTCTCAATCACATCCCTTGCCCCTAACTTTACAGTATGTGGGTGCTGAGGACTCAATGCTTCAGGCTGTCTTCTGTCTTCTGGCCTGCCTGCGTAACCTCTTCTACCTACTAAAGGTTTTTGCTTTAGGTCTCTTTGTTGTTTTTGTCTTTAATCTCTTATCTTCTGTGGTCTTTTCTAAAGTTGTTTTGTCATTTCTTTTGCCCTCAGGCAAACTGCATTATATTTAACTTGGTGATTGTGTGTCTGTGTTTGCTGTTTGTTTGCACTTTTTAGTCTGTTAGGTCTGTCCTGTTCATTGTTAATTTTAGTCATATGTCTCTGATGGTAAATGTGTGTATCTGTTACCCACACCAGGAGCTCAGGGACAGTCAGAGAAAGCAACAAGCAGCGCTGGAAAAACTGCGGAGCATCAAAGAAGAAAAACGGCGTGAGCTGACTCGAAGGAAGGAGCAAGAGGAAGAGAGGAGGAAGAGGGAGGAAGAGAGGAAACGGCAGGAGGAGGAAAGAAGGAGGAAGGAGGAGGAGGAGGAACAGAGGTACAGCTTAGAATTTGTAGAATTTCCACGAGAAACAACTTTTCAATCTTGATGAACAGACATTTAAAACTGGGTTGATGATTTCACAATCACAGGCGCATTAAGATGGAGAAGGAGCGTCAGTGGCAGGAGAAGCTGAGGCGGGATGAAGAGGAGCGCCAGAGGAGGCTTCAGGAGGAGAGAGAGGCCAAACAGCGGGAGGAGGAGGAGAAAGAGAGACAGGCCCTCATCCAGGCCGCCAAGGAGCAGGCTGAACGAGAGCTCAGAGCGAAGGAGGAGGCAGAGCGGAAGAGGAGAGAAGAGGAGGAGAGGAAGAAACGAGAAGAGGAGGATCGTCGCAGGCAATTAGAAAGACGGAGGCAGGAGGAGGAGAGGAGGAAGCTGGAGGAGGAGAGGAAGCAGCTAGAAGAAGAGAGGAAGAAACTGGAGGAAGAGAGGAGGCAAGAGGAGAAGAGAAGGAAAGAAGAGGAGGATCGACGCCGGAGGGAGGAGGAGAGGAAGAGGTTAGAGGAGGAGAGGAGAGAGGAGCAGCGCAGAAGGGAGGTGGAGGAGGAGGACAGGAGGAGACAGAGGGCGGCTGAGGCAGCTCACCGAGACGCAGAGGACAGGAGGAAGAGAGAGGAGTTGGAGAAAAAGAAGAGAGAGGAGGAGGACAGGAGAAAGCGGGAGGAAGAGAGGAGAAGGCTTCAGCAGCAGCAGGAGGAGGACAGAAGGAGGCGTGAGGAGGAGAGGAAGAGGGCAGAAGAGGAGAGGAAGAGAAGGGAGGAGGAAGAGGATAGGAGGAAGGCTGAGGACGAGAGGAAGAGGAAGGAGGAGGCGTCTCGTCAGCAGCAGCAGCAGCCGAACGGAGGGAAGCTGGATATTCAGGAGAAGCTGACGGCTCTGCTGAGAGGACTGGAGGAGAGGAAAGGTAGGACACGTTTCAAACTTATCTGTATTGACTTCCTGCTTTTTGTCCATTAAAGAAACTTAATTCACCTCATGAAACCCGATGTGCTGTCTCAGGTGGGCAGCCGAGGGCCACACAACACAGAAAGTCAGCAGCTCTCACATCCTTCAAAGCTCTCTACCCGTTCACTGCACGCAACAACGAAGAGCTCAGCTTCAATGCAGACGACATCATCGAGGTAGGCTCCAGCCAGGTCATGTTTTCTCTTCCCAACTCTAGGATTTTTATCCCACTTTCTCCTCATGCGACATCCTCTCTAACGTTCCTGTCTCCTGTTGCCAGGTCGATGAGACGACGGAGCGAGAGGAGGGTTGGCTGTACGGCAGCAAACAGGGGAAGATGGGCTGGTTCCCGGAGAGCTACGTTGAGAGAGTGGCTAAGTCAGACGCAGCTAATAAGTCTGCTGCTGCCGCTCCTCCTCCTAAAGTGCCTCTCCAGTCACAGCTCTCCAATGCCCTTGAGTCCGCAAAAGCAGCAGGGACAAAGTCGGCCTTCACGCCAACACACTCTCCAAACCCTGCCCCCTCTGACACACCAGGACAGGTGAGGGCCCCCCCCACTCCTCGATGATTACCACACTGATTATTGTCCAGACATTTAAAAACGCTGGGATACTCACTGTGCTGTCTGTGTATGTGTTTCAGCAGGTTGTGGGTAACCTGTTGGCCCAGGCTCTGTGTTCCTGGACGGCAAAGACCGACAACCATCTGAACTTCAACAAGGACGACGTGATCCAGGTGCTGGAGCAGCAGGAGAACTGGTGGCTGGGAGAGCTGAACGGTGAACAGGGCTGGTTCCCTAAGACATATGTGACACTGCTGGGTGAAGAGGAGAGTTCAGAGTAAGTATTCATATGCACGTTTGTGAGAATTACATTTGTGCAGTGTGAGAAACTTTGACTCTTTGTATTAAAATAAATAAATTAATTAAATTCTCCTTGGAGTCCTTTCTGGGAACATTAATGACAGAGTAAAAAGTCACACAAGCCTTCAAGGCAAATTATTACACTAGTCCTGACTTAAGAATGACGCTCGCACAGCTGTTTGCTGAATCATGAACCTTGCTTCACACTTTATTACAGTTGAGCAACTTTGGTTAAACGCAGAAAAACACACACAAGCCTGGTATTGTTGGTGTCATTGATCTGTTGAACTGTTTTCTTTTTCTGATACATTTGTTGTCTTACATAAATTCAGGAGCCATCTGCATTCCATAGCTGTTCAGGTGCTTTTATCTCAAGAAAATCAGTCACATGATAAAGTGAATATACCTGCACGTACAAGTATGGAAACAGTTCCAGTATGATAGGTATTCAGGCAGCAGGAAAGATTTTGTGTGTGTGTGTGTCTGTGTGTGTCACTGCATAAATCCTGCTGGCATTGTACCAGAGTGTTATACCGAAACTGAGTGTAAAGGTGAAGCTCTTGATTTACCAGTCAATCAGGTGCACGTTCCAACCTTCACCTGTATTCATGAGGTTTGGATGATGACCAAAGCAATGACACTGCAGCTTTAAGGGAGCATAATCTCTAACTCATGGTGTTACAACCTTGCATTTCCTGTTTGCTGCTTGTCACTGTGATCCAAACAGGATCATAAATGAATGTTAAGTGGATGGAATAGATCAGTGACCATGGTCAATACTTAAGGTTATTTCTGTGTTCATAGCGTGAAGAGCTCCCCTCCTGATGTTTCAGAGACAGACAGCCTGCAACTTGAAGGTATGGTTAAATTAATACTGCTTGAGTTTTATACATTGCGGACACCATGCTGCATTCATCTGTTGCTGCTTGTTTAAGTCATATTTTTAATTTTTAATGATTTAAATAGACATACGCAATCTGTCATCCTTGTCTCGTTTGTCTGACACATTGACTACAATACTGTCCAGTTATGCTTAACTTAGCAACAACCTTTGAATACTCTGGACCTGTTTCTATGCTGCTGTTCATTGAGGTTCACGTTTTCTTTTCCTTTGCAGAATTCGTGGCGTTGTACACCTATGAGTCTCCAGAATTGGCTGATCTGACGTTCAGAGAGGGGGATGTGATCTTGGTGAGCAAGAAAGACGGAGAGTGGTGGAACGGATCGATAGGAGACCGCACAGGTGTCTTCCCCAGCAACTACGTCAAACCTAAAGAGACAGATGTAAGGACACTCAACACATACTGATGCTCAATCTAATATAATGCTGTCCTGCTGCAATGAATATTTCGTAGAGGCGTCTTAATCCACTTATATATTACCATAAGTACAATACACAAACGTACATATTGAAAATAAATCTTTTGTATTTTTTTCAGACTTCGAGTACATCTGGAAAGAAGAAGCCAGGTAAGATCACCTGGTTATTCACAGTAAAATACTCATCGTGCATTCTTGCTGCTTTTTCATGTTGCATTCATGTTTGTGTGTCCACAGAGATTGCCCAAGTACTGAAGGCCTACACCTCTACCGGCGATGGACAGCTGAATCTGGAAAGTGGTCAGCTCATCCTCGTCCTCGGCAAAAACGCCTCCGGCTGGTGGCTTGGAGAACTGCAGGTCAGCGTTAAACTGCTGTTCCTAACATCTGTTTGAGTGGGGCCTCAGCACTGCACAGCAGATGTCAACAGAGTCTGTGATTTACTTTTCTCCACTCAGTTCAGTCCCCCTTCAGTCCCCTCTGTGAGCATCAGTTCTTTACAGTGTTAACCAGAATAGTGAGCTTGCAACCGTCTAAATCAAAACATTGTTTACTTGCAACCCGTCAGCTTTTGAAAATGTCTGTCAGCTGAGACAGGTTCAGCAAAAAAAAATATTTCCTTGTATTATGTGAACAGTTCTTTGTTTAGTTTAATCTGGAAATTCCCAGAGTAAAATCCTGACTTGAGGAAGCTGTGAAAAGGAAATCTGCTGTAGAAATAAGTCTTTTCTGTTTTTCTCTCATGTTCATCAACTAGCAAATTGAGTTCACAGATTTGGAGATAACAGCAGATTAAAACCTCACTCTCCATGTTTTTTTGTGTTTTCTGATTCTAGGCACGTGGTAAAAAGCGTCAGAAGGGCTGGTTCCCTGCAACTCATGTCAAAGTACTGGGATCCAACAGTGGCAAGTCCACACCAGCACCACAAGCAGGTAACACACCCACCTCTGCAGCTCATGTGAGGGCGAAAGGTGAAGCAGGACATGGTGTACTGCATAAATAAACATGAAGTTAACTAATAGTCAGACGCTGTGCCCTCCTGTCTCTCAGTCTGTCAGGTGATCGCCATATACGACTACACAGCCGCCAACGGGGACGAGATGAGCTTCTCTAAAGGGCAACTAATCAACGTTCTAGACAAGAACGACCCTGATTGGTGGAAAGGAGAGATCAACGGGGCGACTGGCCTGTTTCCCACTAATTACGTTAAGATGACGACAGCGGACTGTGATCCCAGTCAGCAGTGTAAGTACATCTGCCTAACACCACATCATGAAAGGAAGTGTGTATAAAACAAATAAACTCCCATGATGCTTTAAACCTCTGTGACTAGCTAATCCTTACCCTTTGTTTATCTGTGCGACCCCTGATTCATCCGCACGTCTCTTTAGATTTTCCTCCTACTGACTGTTTTACCATTTTCCCTGTTTTTCCTACTTCTGCCCTCCTTTTCCAATCTGTATTTCTTCCTCCTCCTCCTCCTCCTCCTTTCTCTCTTCTAGGGTGGTAGAAAGACTCTTCCTCCTCCACCTCCTCTTCCTCTCCTCCTCCTGCCTTCAGAGAGACCCACTATCACACTCTGCTCTGACCGGGTGGAGTGTCTGGAGTCTTTGTTTTCTACTAACTCTCCCACTGAGTATGTCACTGTGTATGTGTGAGAGAAACACAGACTGTGAACAATGGAAACCTGGAGTAGCTCACTGAATTAATTGGGACCTGAAACAACTTCATTGCGACTCCCTGTGCTGATTCTGTGAATTTTTAAAGCCTCTGTGCCTTGCTGAGCTCTCCTGCTCTTGTTTTGATGGTGAGCTGATGATGCTGAGTCACAGGAAAAGTGTGTGAAGCAGAGTGATAGTGGGTTTCTCTGTGGCTTGTCCTTGTTCTTTCCTTTTGTTTCTCTTCCCCTCCATTAACCCCACACCTGCCTCTTTTCCCTTTCACGCCATTTCCTTTTCCCGACACTTCTTTTTTTCTCAAGCATTTTATTCTTTCATTCTTGCTCTCCAATTTTGGGAGTTTCAGCTCACACAGAGCCCACTATTTATCTCTGTCTTATACATGAACAGCCCCCGGTGCTGAAGCCTGTGAAGGTGTTGAGATCAAGTAATAGTTCCCCACACTTAAATATGCTTGGAACATGTCAATAAATTTGACCTGCTGTATTTATAAAAGAAATATTTTGAACAACAAATTAAGTATAGTGTATATTCAGATATATTTTTGCTCAGGTTGTTTGAAAGTAGGGTTGGGCGATATAGCCGAAAAAGTGTTCACGATATAAGCGTTTTATATCGGTCATATCGATAATTATTGATTTGTTTTTTTTAACCTATTCGAAATAAGGTCCAGGAGAAAAAAAAGGCTGAATTTATATACTTTTATTTTAAACATAACCTTTAGCAACAGATCTATAAAGAGCAATAAACAAACATGTCTAACAAATTATTTTTAAAGACGTGCATATGTGCCGTCTTGTAAAAGTGCGCTATACCTGGCAGAATGTAACGCTGGTAAAGCACATGAATCAAATTCTTGTTTCCTCACTTCTCAACTGTACTGAGTGTTAACATGTCTGTTGCTAAATGATACGCTGCTGCATCCGTTATTTCTTTGTAGCATTTCCGTGTTTTATCGTATGACACTGCTGCCGAGTATCTCTCGATTGGTGTCTGTTGCCACTTGTGTGGTGGTCCACCTGTACCAACAGATATCAGTGGCTGTCACTGTTTGACGTCGCTTTATTCCAATAGATGAGAGAGACTGAGGTGGTAGAATAATTTTTTTTTCGTATTGCCAGACTTGGTAGGGACGATGACTTGTTGACGTGCCCTCTCCTCTTTCCCCCACAATTTCCTCTCGCGCTGTCGCACTTATTCTCTCGTTTCACTCCACGCCGTTCATTTTTTAAGAAGTTATGTGGCAAACATGAAACTCTGCATGTCACTCAACAGGGTGGTTGCTAGGTTACCAAAGAGCAAGTGAGTTTGTTGACGCCACCAACCTTGATCACGTTTATATTGCGATAGATATCCAATCGTTTTATCGCCCAGCCCTAGTTGAAAGATAAAAAGTTTAGGGGACGACATGAAAAGAGCATTAAAGGTCGTATCCTTTGGGAACTGTTTGCAGTGGGTCTTTGATTTCATGCCTTTGAAAACCTTAAGTTAACACAAAATGCCAGAGGTGTTTGTTCTGTACATGTAAGAGCCATAACAGGGTCGGCTGTTGCTACTAACGTACATAATCTTGAAGTGAGCGACTCTTCACCACATGGAGAATAAGCCTCGTCTCCACAAACGATTGCTGCACCTTTTATGAACTGAATGCTTGTTTTTTTTTTTGCTGCTGCAGAAAGTGAATGCATGTCTGCTTATAATGTTCACTACAGGTTAAACAGTGGAAGAAAAAAAGTAGTAATCAGTGCTGTTGGGATTGGAAATACATTAAGGTCAACAAGTGAAAATGATGTACTGTTCCTCCTGCCTCGGTACAGAAGTCAAAAGCAACAATACAGTTTGATGAGCCCTGATGTGGAGAGACAAAAACATCCTCAAAGCCCTTGTTACTTTTTTCTTTGATTTTAATTTTGAAGATATCAGACTCCATTTAACTTCTTAGATTTCAGGTGGGAAGCTGCAGTAAAATTGGATGAACCACAGAGACAGGACCACAAATAAACATTTGTGGTAGAAGATGGTGTAACTATTTCAAAAGTTGTCTAATATATTTTCTGATTCTGAAATAAAACAAAAAATAAAGATTGGTTTGAGACACAATTTAGTGATTTATTATTCTTACAGGAAATTTCTTGTGCGTGTGTGCACGTGCGCGTGTGTGTGTGTGTGTGTGTTATATTCAGTGTTTATATTGTCAACATAATAGGTGATGAACAGATAGATGTGAGTAACCTTCTCTCAGCTAGAGCTCTTTTTTTTCATCATCAGTTCAGATGCTTATGAACTAACTTGATCCCAAAGGATTACTTCTCAAACATTTTCGATTCTCTCCTTCGTCTGGCTTTAGAAAATTACCTCAGCAATATTAATCTCTATGTGCACTGTGGTAGCATTAGCTGGTTTCTGAACATTCTTAGCTTTTCAGGCTTATTTTATTTACTTAAGTCACAGAAGCCTGGAAGAAAATGAAGCCACTCTTAACAGCAACCACCACCTCCAAGGGTGAAAAAGAAAAGGGAGAAGCTCCCTTCCTGTTTTGGTACAAACAGATTTACCAGCAAAGAGGAGATAACGGCAGAGAAGGAGAAAGAGACAAACCAGGCAGGAGAGACAGAGTACAGTCGGGCTTTTAGAAAACTTTAACAGAAAACAGGCAGACAGCTAAAATACCTGGAGAATCAAAGTGTCAGCAATGGCTTCCCAAAGCAGATTTCACTTTCTGAACCTTTGGGATGAGGCAGATGATGAAGGTGAAGCAAGAGAGGGAGAGGAAGGGTCAGGGAGGGAGCGACAGTCAGTATGTATGGGATCCTCGCAATGGGCAAATGGGCACCATGTACCAGGTAAGTGTGCGTGTTATGTGCATACGTTTTGATTAAGACAATGGTGTGTTGTTTCCTTTTCCATCCTTCTTCTTCTTTACCTTCACACTTCTTGTTTGGAAGATTCTGTAATGTGCACACTAACATGAAAAAAAAAAATACTGTCCAGCAGGAGGCAGTAAATGCAGGACTCACTGTTTGTTTTGCTGTGGTTTAGGTGATGTTCACGCACCTGCAGTAATTTATTTTATTTTATTTTTTAACCAAGCGTTATTCTGTGTGTTGCTTCTGTCCTGCAGGGTGTGCAGACCTGAACAGCCTGGACTCACTGAGCCCCCAGGAGAAGAAGAGACAGGGTTACATCCATGAGCTGATACAGACTGAGGAGAGATATGTGGAAGACTTGCAGATAGTGCTGGAGGTAACGCACACAAATCCTGTACAGTGATTCAAGTGTAAACAATACGCTCCACCCTCGAATACTACATATGTGTGTGTGTGTGTGTGTGTGTGTAGGTTTTCTACCGGCCAATGTCAGAGTCCGGGCGGCTGAACGATGCAGAGATGTCCATGATCTTTGTCAACTGGAAAGAACTGCTGGCCTGTAACACTAAACTTGTCAAGTAAATATCACAGGGGCAAACGACAGTGTGTCTGATGCAGTGATAAAAATGTCATGGATTCTGTTTGTACAAAAATACAGAGCGTCTTGTTGTTTGTGTGTGCAGGGCGCTGCGTGTGCGTAAGAAGATGGGCGGAGAGAACATGCCGGTGCAGATGATCGGAGATATCCTGGCCGCCGAGCTGTCCCACATGCAGCCGTACATCCGCTTCTGCTCCTGCCAGATCAACGGCGCCGCGCTGCTGCAGACTCGCACCGACAACGAGCCGGACTTCAAGGACTTCCTTAAGGTAGGAGAGGCGAGCAGAGACAGGTGTAGTGGGAGAAATAAAACACCAAAAGAACAAAGAAAATGTGGTCATGGTGAAAGACAGGAAGAGAAACCTCAGGTTCTTAAATGCATCCACATTTCCTGCACCTACAATTTAGTCCTGCTCAGTAAAAACTCAGTGAAAGATCTTTATGTTTTGTTATTTGTCAACATGTACATGAAGGTGTTGTCTTTTATTTCCATCAGAAAATCGCCACAGACTACAGGTGTAAAGGAATGCCGCTGTCCAGCTTCCTGCTGAAGCCCATGCAGCGGATCACACGCTACCCACTGCACATCAAGAACGTAGGTCATCATGCTCATGAGTGTGTCTGTGGTGGTTTCAAATTCTGGCTGTACACTGTGTATGTAGTGAACTTGTCTCTGTTTTTATTTTTGCAGATCTTGGAGTGCACAGCCGAGGGCCTCGCAGATCGAGGTCCTCTGAAAGAGGCTCTGGAGAGGGCGGAGGAACTCTGTCAGCAGGTTCTTAGAATAATGACTTCTCTCATTTCTCACTTTGCTTGTGAGTTTAAGGTTGACTTTGTCTTTTTTTGTATAAATGATGTTTCTGTGCAGGTGAACGAGGGTGTGAGAGAGAAGGAGAACTCCGACAGACTGGAATGGATTCAGAACCACGTACAGTGTGATGGTGCCGCTGAGGTATGAAGCTTTCTGTTAACACAAGCTCATGAACCTATTTTCATTATCCAGGAGAACATATGAAGTATGATTCAAAACTTTTCTCTCTTTTCACAGAATTTGGTCTTTAACTCTCTTACCAACTGTTTGGGCCCCAGGAAGCTGCTCCACAGTGGTAAGGTGAGTAACACTGTGCTGTTTCTGTGACCCTGGATACCATCTGAGTCAGTGAACAACTCTGCTGGATCTTCATGGTCTCAAGGAAAAAGTGTTTTTCAACTCACTGTATAAATGTTTGAAAATCTAAGTCAGTAACGGAGACCAGGCAGCGTGTGGCGTACAGGGAGATGAAATGTGAAACATTACTGGGTCAGATCCCCAGCTGTTGTGGTTACTTGTTACAAGCCTCAGACCACAGAGTGAAACTTTAGCAGAAACCCAGCAGATGGATGAAAATTATTTTTATACATTATGCAAATGTTTGCCTTTTGGCTTGAAGATTAAAAGTCTTTTGATGATGAACAGTTGACTGTAACACCACCATCCTCACAGAGCAGAGGGTTTACAACAGTACATTCTGTGCCTTGTTTTTTAAATTGTATTGTTGATTAGAAATTTGGATGATGACATCACCTACTTTCTTTGTTTTCAGATGTTCAAGGTGAAGAGCAACAAGGAACTCTGGGCCTTCCTCTTTAACGACTTTCTGCTTCTAACCCACGCGGCCAAACAGTTCACCTCGTCTGGACCTGATAAACTGTTCAGCAACAAGAACAATGTGCAGCTCAAGATGTACAAACCAGTAAGAGACGCACACACACAGTTCAAAGGACTCTTGTATTATGTCATGTTTGTGTGTTTTCATGTGTGACATTGTGTCATCTTTTGTTTCCTGTAGCCTGTGCTGCTAAATGAAGTTTTGGTGAAGCTTCCAGATCCTTCCAGTGACGAGCCCACCTTCCACATCTCACACATCGACAGAGTCTACATACTCCGGACTGACAACATCAACGAAAGGTAGTTGCACACATGCACCCACACATGCATGTGCATACAGACTGTGAAGGGTGGTGGTGTTTACAAATGCTGTGTGTGTGTGTGTTTCTCAGGACGGCGTGGGTTCAGAAGATTAAGGCTGCATCTGAGGAGTTCATTGAGACTGAAAAGAAAAAAAGGGAAAAGGCTTATCAAGGTTTGTCTTCACACTCCAGCAGCAATGTCCAACATTATATGATCTCAGTTATCCATTCAACCCATCTCTGTGTGTGTGTCTGTTTACAGCTCGATCTGTGAAGACCAGTGGAATCGGCAGACTCCTCGTCACCATCTTAGAAGCCACTGAACTCAAAGCGGGAAAACCCAACGGTGAGCATGAACTCTGTGGATTGTACAGGATGTGCTCACAGTTCAGTGGAATAGAGGCACATCATGAACTGTGGGAATCCGGTGTTTAATCCCTGCTGCATGGACAGCAAATGCCCCCATCACACAGAAACACTTAATTGTGTCGGAGACCTCTTTGTGTCCTCATGCTACAGTTACATTTTTTTTCCATTAAGCACATTATCCTGTTTTGTCTCATTTTATGCTTACTCATGTTTTTCTTTCTATTTTTTCTCCTCATGTCCTTATTGCTCCTCTCTCCTGCCCTGTTACCCTCTTTTGTTCCTCTTCACTTTTCCATTACCTTAATCTCCTCTTGGCTCTCGTCCCCTGTTCTTTAACCTGCTCTTACATCATCCTCCCTTCACCGTCACATGTCCCTCCTGTCCTCTTCTCTCCTCCAGGTAAAAGTAATCCTTACTGTGAGGTGACCATGGGAGCTCAGATCTTCACATCCAGAACCCTCAACGACACCTCGCACCCAAAGTGGAACTTCAACTGTCAGTTTCACATCAAGGACCTCTACCAGGACGTCCTCTGCATCACCATCTTTGAGAGAGACCAGTTTTCACCAGATGGTCAGCTCCATGCTAGATACTTCACTTTCTTCTAACTGCGATTATTATCTCTTTAAATCCACAAACTTGTCATTTCTATGCACTACCAACTCAAGCTCCTTTCTACTTCTTTTCTCATCTTAGACTTCCTGGGTCGGACAGAGGTTCCCGTGGCAACCATAAAGAAAGAGTTGGAGAACAAGGGACCTGTAACACGACGTCTTCTGCTGCACGAGGTTCCAACAGGGGAAGTGTGGGTCCGTCTCGACCTGCAGCTGTTTGGCAACAAGTAGCCGTGCAGGAAATACACAAGTGAACTCCTGTACAGAGAACACAACCAAATTAGAAAAGCTGCTTGTTTTCATATGAACACTCTGGACTCTAAGAAGAAGATGCTCAGCATCAGAAAAACAGCCCTGAACTATGTTCCTTGCATCATGCCTTAATACATGTAATATTAACCAGCACTAATAATACCTCTTCTGATGTTATCCACATCCTCCAGTAGGGAATAGGGCCTGTGTGACATCATCTGAAACCACCAATAGGAGCTGGAGCTTTTTTTTCCTTGTGATGATATCAGACAAGAAGGGAAACCTGACCAGTGCATTACACTCTGAAGGAGTTAAAAGGAAAGACCACAGCCTGGCTTCTGTGCAGAGTCCGTGTCCTCTGTTATTTACAACCTTGAGAAGGTGGAAGTGGACAAAAGCTGCTTAGATACAAATGATTAGAGAACTGTTAAAGCAATAAGAGTACATGTCTTCTCCTGTAGAGTCACACAGCTCTGTATCTCAGTCGTAGTATTCACACGTTGCCAAGTCTGCTCAGCCAAGACCCTTTAACGAGTTGATGAAGTAACAACTGTTTTATCTCAACTTTTTGGTGTATATTTAAGTTTGTTTTTGTTTTTTTGTCCTGAGGGGATCTTAACTTTTGGCTTTTGAGCGCCTCCACTTCAGGGCATCAGGTGACGGATGATGGACAGTAATGTAAAATTCATCAGACGAGAAGTTTTAGTCTGGAGTTTACTGCTGTAGACAGGAATAGTTGTTCTGTGCTGGGTCTATGTCACTGTAATAATACTGAACACTTACTTGTGGAGTTTTTTGTGTGTGCATGTGTGAGTACACATCTGTGTACTGTACAAGTGTAAAGATACAGAAACATAAAGACATCTTCAGGCTTTTAATTCTGCAGCGTTTGGAGTTAACATACAACTTCCTGTCTCGATGAAAGTCGCTTTTACATATTACTAAAACCATTTGATTTCATCAGGATGAAGTTGGGATTGCCGACAGTCTTTTTCTTTGCTTTTTCTTTGCTTTTTCTTTAGTGTGCAAAATCAGCCAACACCAAGTAACTGATGTGAAAATAATTAAGGTAAAAAACACACCAAAAAAAAGCTGTACTGATGAATGTCTCCTTCTGTACCTCAGCTGAGTCAGCTGTTTCTGCCTTAACCTTTGCTGCAGAGGATTGTGAGGATTTCAAACTTTTGAGGAATCACACGTTTATCCAAACTAGAACCAGTATTTTCTTTCTTGTAATTTTGTTCTTTACACCGTCACCCGAAGCGTTGTCCTCCGGTGTCTGCCTCACTCACAGCGATACTGTCCATCTCTGTTGCCTCAAAAAGTTGCCCCTTTATGATCATCTGCCATGAAAACTTTACAAGGATGTGGGTGTAAAAGCTCTATATTTGTGTTGTGGGTTGACTATGTGGTGTCTTCTGCCTTGTTTTTACTCTTTTGTGTTAAGTTTCTTTTCTAACTCTGAGCGCCCCCTGGTGCTCTGGATATAAAGTGTTGTATTTATTTCTTAATTTATGCGTGTGACTATCCAAAGGTTTGGAGCGCCTTTGCTGTGTCATCTCAGATAATCCGTTGGTTTTCACTGGGTCTGTTTTGAACATGTCTGACGGCTATTGAAACTCGTTGATACTGTTTTGAATCTTAGATGATTCTCGGATTAAGTTTTACTGTAAGTAGACTAGCTCACTAGTCGTTTTCTTAGGCCTGCTGTTTTGTGCTCTTGTATTCTCTTAATTTGTCTCGTTCGGTCAACAGATGTTTGTTTTAAAGTCTTATATTAACGCTCATGGTTTTTTTTTTTTTTTAATTTGTGGAATATGTGCAAAGAGACTGGAATACCTTCCCTGTCTGTGTGGGGTTGTTTTACTTTTTATTTTCTGCAGCCTTCTGCATAGACTGCTGCTGTGCTAACTGAGTTTATGGCCTCTGTAACCCAGACTGTCTGTCCACAGCTGATCAGCCTGGAGTCTGTAACCTGCTGTCTGTACTCACTTTGGCCTCTACATGGCCCTCTCTGAATCAGGGTTTCTTAAGGCAAATTAAAGGCATTAAAAGCAAACAAACTGTCAAATTATTGGCTGCTAAAGAAAAGGGGCATTAAACACTGTAAATCTTGAGCATACAACCACCTGCAGCAGTGCAAAAGTGTACATAACTACAACACCATATCACCATCATTAGTGGTATTCTCTTATTTTCCAGTTGCCAACAACAAAGAGAAATTCATGGCTTTTTTTGGGGTTAGGGTGTAATACACAATCTCATGTTAAAACAAGACATTTTATTTTAAATTTCACTGGTTTCTGTGGGTGTCCTGCCACAAAGTCAGTGGAGTTGAGTGTGGAGTTGTCAGTGCGCACCAATAGACCTCATTAAGTCCTTCTTCACCCTCCACTGGCTCTGCAGCCACAGGAGCAACAGTCATTATGTAACCGCACAGAGTGGCTGTGCGAGGGGCTGACAGCAACACACGCAGCTGCGTTACTGAGTCGGCAAAGTCAGCTGAGCTCAACCTTCTGTAGCGAAGTGCCACAGTGATCGTAATGGACTTATTGCAGAGGGGATGGAAGTCATGGGAACTGATATCTTTTAGACTTGATCTGAAACAACTGTGTAGCTGAACTATTGCAGAGTTTCTCTTGATCGTGAGGAAAAATGACTGCAATTAAGTTTTTGCACAACTTTAATCTCTTTTGAAGTAATGTAATGATGATACTACTGCTCCACTCCTACAAATCTCACCAGTAAAAAAAAAAAAAAAAAAAAAGTCTGAGCAAGGCATTTTTGCTTTCATCATGGAAAGGCTTTCCTCACCAAATAATGTGAAACCATTGCTAAATCATCAATTTCACAAAAATAATGCTGTTTCTGATTTTACGCTTTGAGAAAACATCCAACATCCTTGACCAGGACATATAAAATAAATGAATCCAAATCCAAATCTACCCCTGCAGCGTAGTAAAAGGATCAGCTGGTAAATAATGAATTTATTAACTCTCATCAGACTGCTCTTTATTTAAGCTCTGTTGAGCTTTTCACCATCTTTAGCTCATTGCCTCGGTGCCTTTGGTTCACTCTCCCTGCTCTTAATATGCAGCAAGAAATCTCCTTTAACATACACGATCTGCCAAGTCATAACTGATGAGCATTGTGTTGCATTAAGCTGTTAAAGATCCAGTTGGCCTGATAACGCTGTACACGCTGTGCATCAACATATTTGCTACATCAGTGAGATAGGTGATGATGTTATTGTTGTTGTGTTTACAGGATGTTATCATAAGTGTGTGTCAAAGGGTTTTGAGATGCTTTGTTTCCTCTCTAAGATCATTCTCTCAGACTGGATGAACACATGGATGAAGCAAGCGTGAAGTCACCCACTGGTTTGTGGACTCATGTTTTGAAGCAGGGAGTTTGATATTTGAACGTCACCATGTTGGTTGTTTGGAGCCAAAAGTGACCATATTTGGAGATGAAGGAAGGAGTGAGGAGGCGGGTTTAAATCTTAAATCCAAGATCACTGTGATCAATGTGTATGAGACTCGACTCCAGTGCTGATCTCATTGGAGAACAGGCCTGTCAATCAAACTAACCACACCCCTGAGGCTTCCTCTTTTTGAAGACTAATATCTACTTACTGTTTCACCACCACATCACTGAGAAGAAGAATTAACTTTAATGACATCAGAAGGACTTGAGAAAAAAATTCAGTTAGTATATCGAACCCATTTTTGAATTGAAGTCAATTGGAGGCAGAGTTTTGTGGAACCACCATCTAGTGGTCATCGCGAGTATTGCACTTTTTCACTTCCGCATTGGCTTCATTTCTAAACCCTGGTTGCTCCATTTCTATATACAGTCTATAATCATTCTATAAACAAACAAATACAGGTACACTAAGTGTGCAGGCGGACATGAGATGTAAAGAGCAAAAGAGCAGCCAGGGGGAAATGAACAAACAGGTATAGAGAGCTTGTGCGTGAGATAAAGTATAAAAGAAAAGTGCATTAAAGCAGAGGAGGAGAGTCGTTCAGGGGCATGAGGAGGAAAACAGCGACAGTGGAGAATAAACACATATGGAGACACAGAATGAGAGTATGGAGAGAGAGAGAGTGACATGTGCATAGAGGATGAGTCTGAGAGGCCCTCAGTTCCACTTGACTTAGTCATGGGAATGATTTGATTATCACCACATGAACAGCTGTCTTATGTAACACACACACACACACACATACACAAAGAGAACTCACAATTAATGAGGGGTCTGTGTCCTGGCCAAAAACCTACACTGAGTAAAGGTAGCCTGTAGCAACACAGGGACAAGAGAGTAAAAGATAAAGTCCACATCAAAGAAAACCTGTGACAGAGTCAGCCAGGTCTGCTCCTGGGACACGGACATGTCGAATTAAAAAATAAAATGCTGCTGTTGTATCCCAGTCCTCAAAGCTTTATCGCACCTTTAAGTGTGTTGTTCTGATTTTCCAGCCAGCAACACTTTTAGTTCTCGCTCAGTGATCCCACCGACGGCATTTTTGTTTGGAAAAATGTCTACAAAACCGCCTGTGCACAACCTGCCTACTACCAAACAGCAAATAGTTTTCAGTTAGCTGGTGTACACAGTGAAACAGTTCACAGCTGAGGAAGCAGATGGTTTTCTGAGGAGCAGAGAAACTGTGATATTCAAAGTATTACACACATTATACAGCAGAATGGCCACTGTCTGTGTTATTTTATAAGATTAGATTGGTGCTTGTGCAATTAGCTGTTAATCAATGGTCAGTTTGCTGAGCTGCAGTTCACGTTAACCCTTCTTATTAGTTTGACCAATAACAATGCATCATCCATCCATCTTCTATACACACTGCAATTGCAATGGGCAGGAGGCAGGATACACGCCAGTTTATCACACGGCCACGTCATAAAAATAATATTATGCATGTATCAAACCCTGATGTCTTATTCCACTGTGCCGTATACTCCCGTCGCTGTCCAAAACAATCAGTAACACAACACTGACACGCACTGGTGCTGGTGCAGCGGGTGACAAGTTCAGTCACTGACATAAACATGGCCACTGTTTATTTTATGTCAGTCCCACATTCACCACCACACTGCTGTAAACACTCTCAAGCTGACCAGTTGTGTAGTAATCCACAGCTGAAAATAGGTCCACTATTTATACCTGTTTCAGGAAGATTTGTAAAAACTACAGCATCCAGCTATGTGAAGAAACTATTTAGCAATGTGTAAAAAAGTGAAAACACACATTTGTGACCCATTAAAAGAAGAATTACATGCTCCAAATACAGTTGGGTTTTGGGTTAGATGCCACAGACCACTGAACATGTAGAGGTTAACCAGGCAAGCACATGATGCAGGGAACTCTGGGACATCTCAGCTCCGTCTGAATATTTTTTGCCTGCAAGTTTGAATTTATCAGTAAATTTAAATTGCTTTCATCCATAATAAAGGTGACCCTCTTTTATTTTGCTGATGGACTTGGACTGAGATGAGACTGCCCACACTGACCTAAAGGTTCATTCGTGGGTCATAAATAATGAAGTGAAATGCCAGTGGAGCAGAGGCTGCACTGTTGCACAGGCCCCGCTTCCCCACTCAGGATTTGAAACTCACAAACCCTGTCCCTTGATATTTCAGAGATGACTGAAAACAATTCCTCACAGGACGCCTTGCGCAGAGTTAAGAGAGTAAATATTTAAACACTGTGAGCAGGAGGTGCAGAAGTGGATGCATTATGGATGGTGAGTGATTCATTTGTTATGTTTTCTGTGTGTAGAACAAACTTTAGATATGTTTTTGTTTGCTTCTTTTGTTGTCTCAGTAATGACGATGACGAGGTGATAATGGTGGGTGGTGCCAGGGGTTGGGTTTTATAATCACATTTACATGCACTCAGCGTATTTGACTTTAATTTGATTTAATTTGTTTAATTTCACTTTAATTCATATTATGATCTTCTGAAATATATAACAGAGGGTTGGGATTGTTGACATCTGCTGAAACTTTGCTCTGTTATTTGCTTTGTTTTGTAACATGGCTGTAACCCTCTAAGAGGCTTGAAAAGAAAGATGCCTGTTTTCTACCTTCCTGTGATGCCCAGGGCGTAATAAGGACCTTAACAACCATTAAGGAAATACTGTAATGTTCTATGTCCAGCAATTGTGCAGCACATTGAGAGAGAAGACCTCAAATGTGCTGAGATCTCAAATTGTGCAGACTAAAGCACTCTCAGTATTACAATTCTTTTGAGAAATATGAAGCGTTGGGTGAGCAGTTCATTACTGATCATTCTAATAAGTTCTACAGGAGCATGGAGAGATGTTGGTGCAGTGACTTGTACCACAGTTAAAGGGGATGTGAGAGGAGAAGGTATGAACCTGAAGTCTCCCACTGCACCCCCAGTGAAGTAAAATATGAGCAGACCAAAAACACACCGAGGGGAATGAAACAGATTGAGCTGTTGCTGCTGGTCTTGTTGGTGGGTCTTTGCTCCAAACATCCATTGATCGCCATGAAACTTACATTAATTCAGCACAACATGAATTGATTGATGGGCGTGTGGTGAGCACAGTCGCCACACAACAAGAGGGTTTTGAAAGTGAACCTCGTCTCACAGTCATCCATGTTTGATTTATTGATGATTCTGAAGTGGCCATAGGTGTAAGTGGATGGTTGGTTTTAGCCCTACGATCATAGGCTGTATGAAGAATGGATGAAGCTAACATGACATCACCTGTGGAGTTTGAACATCATCATCTTGTTTTTTTTTTGGTGCCCGAAATGACCATATTTGGATATGAAGGGAAAAGAAAGGAGGGCCCTTTTATATCTTTCAGATGAAGCATCAGATCACTAATAAGAAGAATTAACTTTAGCTAATGACATCAGAATGACTTGTGGGAAAATGTATTGATTGGGTACTTGGTGCCACAGTTTTTTGGAGCCAACCTCTGGTGGCCGTCAGAGGTATGGCACTATTTTGCTCTTCCACGTTGGCCTCATCTTTGAGACTCGGTTGCTTTGTCCATTTGTGTTTACAGTTTATTCCTGTGATAGACTGCTGATCAGTCCAGGATGTACCTGTCTCTCAGCCCCAGTTACCCTCCACAGGACAGGGGAGATGATGGATGGATGAATGATCGTCATGACATCTGGTGTGGACTTTTAGGATTAATATCTTACTAATAATGTTTCTTCTGACGCCTTACATGGTTTCAAATCTAAATGTGTCCAATATTTATCTTAATGCTTAAAAAACAACAACAATAAAAATCACCTTCCTTAGCTGTAGCTTCTGTTTAGCAAACCTCACAGGGACTCACACATGGTTGTAGACCTATATTCATCTAAGACACATAACCATAGGTGCTACATTTTTGTTGAGCTTGTCACTTCAAACATGGAAACATCCATGTCTCTCTCAATGGAAAATGGAGAGCGGTGAATAGGAAGCGACCCACAAGGGGAAGGTAGATTCAGAGCATACAGGTGGATGCTGGATGAGGGCGGGGTCTCTGAACAGCTGTCAGCAGCAGCAGCACTCAGCTCTCAGGTCAGCTGTGTGTGCAGGCATGCGGCAAAACACTGAGCGAAACACTGACTGCTCCATGTTTAAAAGAGTGTGTTAGACGAGTGCTGCATGTGGAGACTCACAGGCTTCATATAAGAAACAGAAAATGTGGCATAAATATATAAATAGGTTGATGGCAGTAATATTGAGAGCCCATAAGAAAAAACATTCAAGCTCATTTGAGCATGTATGAAAACATGAATGTTTTTGTGTGGCAGTCCTAATGCCACTACTGGGCGGCCATGATGATGACATCATATGGGCTCAAAGCTGAATCTCCTCTGGTGTTGTTCTTCAGTACAGATGAGGTAAAGTGCCTACGATTTGTCTTCTTGGGTTTTCTGTTCCTTTAATTTATGTGAATGTTAATGATGTCTAGGTGTTTTGATGCTGTGAGATGCAACACTTCCTGCTCTGACACAGTCCTGTTTTAAAAAGGCAAAACTCACATCAGTTCATCATGTTGCTTTCAGTATATTCAGACCTAATGGCTCTTACACATACTCGAACTAAAAGCAAAGTTTTACCACACAGTTTTAAGGACACCTTTGCATTTTTTTGCACATGTACCTGTTGAGAGCTGTTGCCCTGGATAACTCTGTCAGCCCCCATCGAGAGGCAGGAGCCTTTTCTGGATTTTTCCTGTTGCATAACATGAGCACAAAAATAACCTGCCAACATGACAGGTCGGCTGATAAAATTTTCATAAACGCTATCTGATATAAAGTTATTTTTAGAAAATCGTTGATTTTCTTCTAAAACATCAGTCTGCCATAAAATTCAGTCAAGCGCGTGCACGCACACACACACACACGCATGCATGCACAGGGTCTTAGCACAAACAGCATCAGCAGTTGTGTTATGTTGTGTGTGATCATGCAGAGACAACTCGAATTCCCAAACACAGCCCATTCTCATCACAATACTCTCTCACTCTTTTTCTCTGATTCATTGCTTTTCATTGTCACCACAAAACAGTACACAGCCCTCTTTAAATTTTCATCTTGTGTCTTTCTCTGGTTCCTGTCTCGTTTATTTTGTCCCTGTAGCTTTGTTTATTTTGAAAAGTCTCACAAACTTTGTTATTCTTTAACATTACACATAAAATTACATTTTATTTTATTTTATTTTTTTTAAATAAAAGGTTGTCCTGTTTGCTTTGCTGCCAGTGTCCCTCCCTCTCGCCTTTGTTCAGTCTTTCTCTCTCCTCCCTCCGTTCAGTGCTTTGCATGAGAGGAGAGGAGAGGCAGCGAGTCTGCATTTACAACTATGCATGTGCATGTTGTTAGTGTGAGTGTGAGAGAGAGAGAGGAGGAGAAAAAGCGACAGAGTCAGGGAGAAGGGGATGCAGACGTTTGGCAGA